>JAQIUQ010001340.1:20000-280341 GCA_030378365.1 Hybognathus amarus
ATCGGACCTGTTCGCGTGCTTGTTTGAGCTTGAAGATGCAAAACCCGACGCAGGTCCTCTTGTCTAAAAAGTGCTCCTTGCCCTGCACTTCGACTACCCCGCCCTCGGCCTCTACTGACTCAGACCCTAATAGCAAAATCCTCTGCTTCCGCCTTTTACCACGGATCTGTCCTCCAGACTGACGATGCGGTACTTGCTGTCTTATACTGTCTATGGGTAACTCACTTGTCTCGGGAGTGTAGTCCTCATCAGAATCAACAATGCTTTCATCAAGCAAACTCTTACATGCAGAACACCATATACATGTAATGAATCTTACATGAAATTCCTCTTCATCACAGTGTAAATGATGGCAATGAAAAATGTGTATCATGCAACCTGTTTTTAAGCTTTGCCTTATAGATAACTAACTAGCTCGTTAGCGAATCAATATTGTAAGCTTTACCAATATCAATATGCTAGCTTGATAGAGAGTAATAAAATCCAACTTATTTGTTTATCTTCATAATGATAGTTAGATTTTTTATTTACATGTGTTTCTGACATGATGTCACTACATGCACTTCTTCCTCCCTCTCCGCTCGTCTCTTAGGTAAATAATGCGTCTTCAGCTCAGCTGTCGGAGTTTTTTCTGAAAAACATTAAGTCATCTTCATTTATATGTACAATTAATGTGGAATACTTAATTGCAATCAATGTACAATTAATGCAATGTGTTTTAAAGAGTTTATTAACTCTAAATCGATATGCAGTTTTGCAAATTCAAATGGGCAACTTCACTGTTAATTGACAAGCAAATCAATTTGTGAAGCAAATGTACAAAGGCCCTGTTTCTGATTGCCTAGAGTTGTCAATTCAAGTCAACTTCATTTATATAGCGGTTTTAACAATATAGATTGTTGATACGCTTTACAGTGACAAAAGAAAATTAAAGTAACAGAGATCGCTTTGGCAGCTGTAGAATAAAGTTATTGTTAACGTTATTGATCCGGCAGACTGTGGTACACGTGTTATGTGTATGCTAGGTCAAAGAGATGTGTTTTAGTCTAGATTTGAACTGACAGAGTGTGTCTGCTTCCCAGACAATCTTAGGAAGAGTTTTCCAAAGTTTTGGGGCTAAATAGGAAAAAGATCTACCGCCAAGAGTCGATTTTGATATTTTAGGTATTATCAGAGATCACAATAGACTCTCAGATAAAGAACACTCTAAGTGCTTATTCAAAAACTTAGTGCTTATTCAAATTATTTTATTGTTATTAAAATAAAAATAAAAATACTGAATATAAGAACAATTCAGTGCATACATTTACATACCAGACCACCCCCAAACACATTCTTTTTTTGATTAGTTTAGACAACATTCCCACCATCAAAAAAATCTTAATGAAAAAAGTGTGGCCTCTTCTGCTGGTGCACAATTGAGTCAATGTCAAGCTAAAAGAGTGTCATCTGTTAGCCTCTCTCTCTCTCTCTCAATTTGATGTGCATATATTGTACCTGCTGCCAAACATGCAGAGCATCAGAGAGTGCAAATGAATTTGGCAAAAAGGTTTTACTGATGATGTATTTTAAATGTGAATGTGAATCAACATGCAGTCACAGCTATATACTTTAACAAGGGTTTTAATTCTACAGATCACACACTCCCCTGTGCATTCATTCCTCTTATCAGTGTGTAACAGTGAGCGGCGTGTGTTCAGTGATAGGAAACTAAAAACTGACATGCAAGCACTGAGGAAATAAATGAGGATAAATGAGATTCTTCAGGCTCTATGAGGTCAGAAACTGGAGCAGGGAGGACTTCCTCTCTGAGTCCTCACAACCAGACCGGCTCAGACCAGACTGACCAGACCACACCAGAACAGACCAGACCACACCAGGCTCAGACCCAGAACTGACCAGAACAGACCAGAACAGACCGGACCACACCAGGCTCAGACCCAGAACTGACCAGACCAGACGGACCGACCAGACCACACCAGAACAGACCAGACCACACCAGGCTCAGACCCAGAACTGACCAGACCAGACCGGACCACACCAAGCTCAGACCCAGAACAGACCGGACCACACCAAGCTCAGACCCAGAACTGACCAGACCAGACCGGACCAGACCAGACCACACCAGAACAGACCAGACCACACCAGGCTCAGACCCAGAACTGACCAGACCAGACCGGACCGACCAGACCACACCAGAACAGACCAGACCACACCAGGCTCAGACCCAGAACTGACCAGAACAGACCAGAACAGACCGGACCACACCAGGCTCAGACCCAGAACAGACCGGACCACACCAAGCTCAGACCCAGAACTGACCAGACCAGACCACACCAGAACAGACCAGACCACACCAGGCTCAGACCCAGAACTGACCAGACCGGACCGACCAGACCACACCAGAACAGACCAGACCACACCAGGCTCAGACCCAGAACTGACCAGAACAGACCAGAACAGACCGGACCACACCAGGCTCAGACCCAGAACTGACCAGAACAGACCGAACCACACCAAGCTCAGACCCAGAACTGACCAGACCAAGACCGGACCGACCACGACCACACCAGGCTCAGACCCAGAACTGACCAGACTAGAACAGACCAGACCAAGATCGGACCAGACCGGACTGACCAGACCACACCAGGCTCAGACCCAGAACTGACCACACCAGACCGGCACCAGACCGGACTGACCAGACCACACCAGGCTCAGACCCAGAACTGACCAGACCAGACCAGACCGGACCGACCAGACCACACCAGGCTCAGACCCAGAACTGACCAGACTAGAACAGACCAGACCGGACTGACCAGACCACACCAGGCTCAGACCCAGAACTGACCAGACCAGACCAGACCGGACCGGACGGACCAGACCACACCAGGCTCAGACCCAGAACTGACCAGACTAGAACAGACCAGACCAGACCGGACCCGACTGACCAGACCACACCAGGCTCAGACCCAGAACTGACCAGAACAGACCGGACCACACCAAGCTCAGACCCAGAACTGACCAGACCAGACCGGAACCAACCAGACCACACCAGGCTCAGACCCAGAACTGACCAGACTAGAACAGACCAGACCAGACCGACCAGACCGGACTGACCAGACCACACAAGGCTCAGACCCAGAACTGACCACACCAGACCAGACCGGACTGACCAGACCACACCAGGCTCAGACCCAGAACTGACCAGACCAGACCAGACCGGACCGACCAGACCACACCAGGCTCAGACCCAGAACTGACCAGACTAGAACAGACCAGACCAGACCGGACTGACCAGACCACACCAGGCTCAGACCCAGAACTGACCAGACCACACCAGGCTCAGACCCAGAACTGACCAGACCAGACCGGACCGGACGGACCAGACCACACCAGGCTCAGACCCAGAACTGACCAGACTAGAACAGACGAGACCAGACCGGACCGGACTGACCAGACCACACCAGGCTCAGACCCAGAACTGACCAGACCAGACCGACCAGACCGGACTGACCAGACCACACCAGGCTCAGACCCAGAACTGACCAGACCAGACCAGACCAGACCGACCAGACCACACCAGGCTCAGACCCAGAACTGACCAGACTAGAACAGACCAGACCAGACCGGACTGACCAGACCACACCAGGCTCAGACCCAGAACTGACCAGACCAGACCAGACCAGACCGGACCGGACGGACCAGACCACACCAGGCTCAGAACCCAGAACAGGCTCAGACCAGACCAGACCATTTACATTTATTCATTTAGCAGTTGCTTTTATCCAAAGCGACTTACTAATGAGAACAGTAGAATCAGTTAAACTAACAGTAGGACAACAATATGCAAATGCTATGACCCTTTGACCCTAAGTTTCATCCAGACCAGACCGAACCAGACCAGACTGGGTTCAGTCCCAGAAATGACCAGCCCAGAAGGAGCTCTGAGCCAGACCAGAACAGACCAGACCGGACCGAAACCAGACCACACCAGGCTCAGGCCAGACCAGATCAGACCCACAACTAACCAGACCAGACCAGACCGGGCTCAGACCCAGAACGGACCAGACCAGATCAGACCCACAACTGACCAGACCAGATCAGACCAGACCGGGCTCAGACCCAGAACTGACTAGACCAGATCAGACCAGGCTCAGACCCAGAACTGACCAGACCAGATCAGATCGGGACTCAGACCCAGAACGGACCAGACCAGATCAGACCCACAACTGACCAGACCAGATCAGACCAGACCGGGCTCAGACCCAGAACTGACTAGACCAGATCAGACCAGGCTCAGACCCAGAACTGACCAGACCAGATCAGATCGGGACTCAGACCCAGAACGGACCAGACCAGATCAGACCCACAACTGACCAGACCAGATCAGACCAGACCAGACCGGGCTCAGACCCAGAACAGACCAGACCAGATCAGACCGGGATCAGACCCAGAACTGACCAGACCAGAATGGGCTCAGACTAGGGTAGCACAGAGGCTGCTGTAGACCATCATAAATGTTTCTAATGTGATGATGGCTGTAAACTGGGTAAACTGCAGTCTGAATCAAGTAGACCAGTGCTTTCTTAAACCTGTCCTGGAGGAACATTCTGGATCGGATGATGAACACAGTGCAGTGCTAAGGGCCCATCTCTGCACTAAACAGTGGTAAATATATATATTTGACTGTACTTGTATTACCTAACACACTAGGACTTTCAACAATCCCCCAGTTCTTTCATATTTTTCTTTCAAAAACATTCACACTATTCCAACATCACTCAGTTTTTAACTCTTTCCCCGCATTTACAAAAAAAGTTGCCAGCCACCACCAGCATTTTTGATACATTTTTGTAAAATCGTATTTTTGTCAAAGATGTTGTTTTGATAGGATTCAGAGTGATAGATGCAGTAGAGTCCATCATCACCCCTAAAGCTTCACAAATGTTCTTCTTCATGGGATCGACATTTCATTCAGTAACGTTAGACGAATTTCATTTATATGCTGTTGAATGTTCGATGATCGGGTTATTTCACAAGTGCCAGCAATGCTTCTATTGCTTGTTTCAGCTTCTAATTCACCTGTGTTTAGATCCTGAGATGCTGTACTCTTTCAGAAGATGCGTAACAACGCCCCTACTGTATAACAGTGACAACAAATTCCCATCAATGCTGGAGAAGCGTTGTCAGAAATCATGGCAAATTTTATCAATGGCGGGAAAATGGTAACCCATGATTGTGGGGATTTTCCATTGACTTCATTTTTATATCAGGTTAATATGTTTTTCCCCTCCTCTAAATCCTAACAGAAAGCTTTTTTGCATTTTTACATCATACTAATTAAAACATTACTTTGACATGTTTATTAATCTGTTTTCTTCATAGGGGCCACTGGCTGATTCCAACAAAATATTGATTACAGGTTTTTCCTTGTGGCGACAACTGGACCCCACAATGTAGGTTAAAGCTGTATACACTTATCACACTCATACTCAAACCCACACACTCACAGACACACACAGAGTTGGTGCAGTGATGCTCACAATGAACAAGATGTTCAAAAGCAGTTTTTTACTGTAGAAAAACAATCAGATTAATTACACACTACAATCAAACACAGTAATCTTCACAACGCTGAGCGCAGGGTCCTCTTGAGTGGAGTCAGGTTCTCGTGCCCTGTAGGGTCTCCACCAGAATCTTGTTGTACTCCTGCAGATGTTTGTTGACAGTCTTCACCACCGGCCGGTAATCGCTCTCGACAGCTTTCGAGGCGATGACTGTATAATAGAGTTAGGGATCATGAGACGTTACACGTCACCCGTGTCTACACTTCTGATGAGAACAACACATTATAAAAGGATACATTCTTTCATCACAAAGTTGTTCTGCTCCAGATGTTGCCATTTCCTCTCCATATTGGTGAGCTGCAAAGTGAACAGTCACATTAGAGAGCAATACATCAAATTCAAAAACACAATCCCAGAAAGTGTGGATCCCGTTTACTTCTTTGTCGTGTTGTGCTCTTAACCCATAAGTGAGCATCTCTTTCTGCTCTGGACCCCAACCCAAACGAACCCAAGTCAAGTCAAGTCAACCCAAGTCAAGTCAGTAGTCAACCCAACCCAACCCAAACCAAGTCAACCCAATCAAGTCAAGTCAAGTCAACCCAACCCAAGTCAAGTCAACCCAAGTCAAGTCAACCCAACCCAAGTCAACCCAACCCAAACCAAACCCAAGCCAAACCAACCCAAGTCAAGTCAACCCAACCCAAACCAACCTAAGTCAAGTCAAGTCAAGTCAAGTCAACCCAACCCAAGTCAAGTCAACCCAACCCAAGTCAAGTCAAGTCAACCCAAACCAAGTCAAGTCAACCCAAGTCAAGTCAACCCAACCCAAGTCAACCCAACCCAAGTCAAGTCAAGTCAACCCAAGTCAACCCAACCGAAGTCAAGTCAACCCAACCCAACCCAACCAAGTCAAGTCAACCCAAACCAAGTCAAGTCAACCCAAACCAAGTCAACCCAACCCAACCCGAAGTCAAGTCAACCCAACCCAAGTCAAGTCAACCCAACTCAACCCAACCCAAGTCAACCCAACCTAAGCCAAGTCAAGTCAACCCAAGTCAACCCAACCCAAGTCAAGTCAACCCAACCTAAGCCAAGTCAAGTCAACCCAAGTCAACCCAACCCAAGTCAAGCCAAACCAACCCAAGTCAAGTCAACCCAACCCAAACCAACCTAAGTCAAGTCAAGTCAAGTCAAGTCAACCCAACCGAAGTCAAGTCAACCCAAGTCAAGTCAAGTCAAGTCAAGTCAACCCAACCCAAGTCAACCCAACCCAACCCAAGTCAAGTCAAGTCAAGTCAACCCAAACCAAGTCAACCCAACCCAAGTCAAGTACAACCCAACCCAAGTCAAGTCAACCCAACTCAACCCAACCCAAGTCAACCCAACCTAAGCCAAGTCAAGTCAAGTCAAGTCAATCCAAGTCAACCCAACCCAAGTCAAGTCAACCCAACCCAAGTCAACCCAACCTGAACTAACCCAAGTCAAGTCAAGTCAACCCAAACCCAACCCAAACCCGACCAAGTCAACCCAAACCAACCCAAGTCAAGTCAACCCAACCCAACCCAAGTCAAATCAACCCAACCCAACCCAAACCAACCCAAGTCAACCCAACCCAAGTCAAGTCAACCCAACTCAAGTCAACCCAACCCAAGTCAACCCAACCCAAGTCAAGTCAAGTCAAGTCAAGTCAACCCAAACCAACCCAACCCAAGTCAAGTCAACCCAACTCAAGTCAACCCAACCCAAGTCAACCCAACCAAAGTAAAGTCAAGTCAAGTCAACCCAAACCAACCCAAGTCAAATCAAACCCAGCCCAAGTCCAGTCAACTTAACCCAACTCAAATGTATCTTTATAACGCTTAATATCCAACAGAGTTATTGATCTGACCGCACTGACGCTGCTGTATGACAACTGAACTGAGCTGATGATGACATCACTGTGTTCTCCAGATCTACTTTATAGAGGAAATGAACTAATTTAATTACTGATGATCTTTACAACAGAACTGAATCAACACTGAACTGACTTGAGTTCGAAATCCATGATCCGCCTATTATCTCTGTAAAGCTATTTGAAACAATCTGTATTGTATAAAGTGTAGAAAAAAAAGGCTTGACACATAGTTTCTTTAAAAGCTGCTTTACACTGTCATACTGTTGTATGTATATAATGCCTTTATAAAGCTTTATGTGAAGCTACTTTGAAACAATGTGTATTGTGAAAAGTGCTATAAAAAATGCACCTGACAATGCTTTAACAGAATTTTTAAATCTGGGAGATATGATGATACATAAAACAATGGTTTTAATTATACCATGAAATTAGATCAACCAATATTCTGTACAGAAGATTTATTAGTGCCACAGAGTCTCGGGTAAAAGCAGGAGCATTCGAATGTAATTAAAGCTGCAGTGAACAGAAGTTCTCCATCCGGTTCTGATTCATGACAGGGACCCTGTAAATGATGGGAACATCCCATATTCAGTGATGAAATAAGGAAACTTGCATTTACATGACATTTCATAATACTGCTCCGAGTTATTTCCCCTAAACCTGTGTGATAAGCCATTTTCTTGACAGCATGTAAACATGGTTCCTGTCACTGTGAGAGGAATAGGGGTGACTCTGAACTCGAAGTTCACCCATGACCTGCGCTAACCCTAATCCTATTTTGTATAAACAGAGTTCCTACACATTTTCCATCTCAAAATTCTATACTTTTCCAGACTCAAATTTCCATACTTTTCCAGACTCAAATTTCCAAACCTCTGTACATTTTTCAGACCATGTTGACGCTGTTTTCTTCTCTGCAAAAGCAAATTCTTTGTAAACACTTTCAAAGGATGAGGATGTGAAGAGTCTGGTTAAAATGACCACAGCGAAACAACAGCACTATAACCTTTTGACGAATGCCTCTCAAATCTCCCTGAAGTCTAAATGAGGTTTACACAACACTCCACATACATGAAAGATCAAAAATCCATGTATTGATGTATATATATTTCCTCTTTGAGTGTATCACTGAGAAACGTCCTGCTCAAGGCGTGCTTGCGATGGAGCTTCAGGTTGAATAACTAGTTCTTCTAATGTTTCATCATCGGACTCGAGCTTAGATTGATACGGTTATATCGACCATATTGTTAAGGTGGTCACACACCGGACGAGGGCACGCACTTTCTCATCAGTGTATGGCCAGCAATATTGTAATGTTTAATGACAGGAAATGAAAATAATGTCTGTTCTATGTTATGATTGTACCGTATAATTAAATACAATCGTTGCTGAGTGTGCCGTCTGAACACTTTACCTCAGAGCATCCGTTAACTGAATGAATTGAGAATCTCACCTGAAAAATCCAATAACATTAGCAATTCAAGCAGCTGATTTCTGTAAATGAATGAAAAACTAAATGTATATTGCAGCATAGGGGAAGTGTGGCGCAGCAGGGTTTTGAACAATGGCGCCGCTGGTGAGTGTACACTCATAGAGAATAATCTGTTCGAATTTTAAAGACGTGGCGCTGCGTGTCCGGTGTGCGACCCCTTTGCGTCCCACTGTAAGTGGTAGACCAATCACAGCAGACTGGTCTGTCTGGCCAATCAGAGCAGAGGAGGGTCAAGAGGAGGGATTTAAAGAGATCATTGGACCTGCGTTTGAGAACCCAAATTCATTAATTGTACAGATTGTTGTATGCATAAGGAGTGACATATACAGTAGTGTATACAGGCTTCTGCATGCACACAAGAAACTTTTTCATCATGAAGATTAGGGTTGGGTACCGAACTCGGTTCTAATAGGGAACCGGTTCTGACGTAAACGGTAGTAACCAGACCGAATCAGAATGAAAATTTCGGTGCCTGATTTCGATCCCTGAGTCTGTGGCAGGCGGTGGCATGAGGCGCACACACGCAGTCTCTCGCGCTCCTCCCTCTCCGAACGTGCGCGCACTATACGGTTTATTGAAGCACTGTCTGATCTGTCTCGCATGCGCGCTTGCTCGCTCGCTCTAGATTCCGGGAGATTTGAACTCAATTCTGCGATCATCCGGGAGCCGTTATCAATATGCGGGAGACTCCCGGAACATCAGCTGATAGCGAGGAGATTAAACACACGTGAAATGAACAATTACGCGTCAGAATAACGATTGTCTATGGATATAGAATCACCATTCGCGCCGCCTTGACGCTCGCGTCGTCATATTATATGCGCGTGCATCATCTGCTCCTCAGAGTTCTCTGCCAGAAAGCAGCGCGAGATATTTGGCAGCGAACGCGCGAACGCAGAATAGTTCCCTATTCAGAGAACATGGGTTACACAGAGACGCTCTCTTTCATATGTATACTAAGACGCAGTGGGAACGAAATATCAAACTGGCTAAAAGCTTAACTAGTAAATGACAAAATAACATGACTAGTTAAAGCAGACAAAACATGGGAACCTGTAGCCATGTCGATATTATATTACCCTGGTAGTAATCTCTATTAATCTCCAGTATAATTAAATTGTTTGATATCATATTGTTTTATTTGATATTATGTAAATATGAACTTTTATTTTATATTGGTTTTATTTATTATTACCATATGTTACTTGTATTTATATTGTAAGTTAATATTGTGTCCAGTTTGGCCCTGTAAATAAAGGGGTATTATTTTTTGGTAACACTTTACAATAAGTTTAATTTATTAACATGAACTAACCATTTGTTACTGTATTTGTTATTCTTTGTTAACGTTAGTTAATACAAATCTAGCTGTTCATTGTTTGTTCATGTTAGTTCACAGTTCATTAACTAATGTTAACAAGATTTTAATAAAGTATTAGTAAATGTTGAAATTAACATTACCAAAGATTAACAAATGCTGAAGAAGTATTGTTCATTCTTTGTTAATGTTAACTAATGTAGTAACTAATGAACCTTATTGTAAAGTGTAACCATTTTTTTTTGTTTTCTTAAGTACCGTTTCAAGAACCGTTTAGGCACCGAACCGTTAAAAAATACCAAGTAGGTACTGGTATTCGAATAAAACCCAACCAGATACCCAACCCTAATGAAGATATACGTAACAAAGTTCAGGAGGAGCACGTTCAGGTCCTCAACCAATCAGCACAAGCGGAGCCGGTATCCCTCTGTTCCGTGACAGTTTCCCAGCACCCCTGCACTAATTTGTAATTTCATATATACCATAGCCTCCTATGCCTCCTCTGTGGTGGCGGAGAACGACGCGAAATGGCCTGTGCTAAGTTTAATGGTTTCTCGTGCGCACACAAAAGTCTGTATATTTTTTTATTTTGGCAAAGGTCCTTTTAGCGGCTCTGTAATACGTTGATAAGAATATCATAAGAAGAACCCAAAACACGCTTATAACCTGCCACAATCATTCAGTTGTGTTAGACAATCACTAAAAGAATCGCTGTACAACCGCCATGAAAACACACTTCTTGTATGATGCATTAATTTTCATTCAATTATTTTAAATTCATTTGATTTTCTAACCCTGTATAAAGCGCTATATAAATAAATAAAGGTGACTTGACTTAACAGTTCGAAACGAGGAAACCCTTGTTATGAAAGTGCATTATGGGAGACGGTGAAGAGAGGGCATTCCCTGTGTTTATGATGTGTGTGTTAGCCAGAACCCTCATGAGACCCAGGCCTCGAGTGTGTGTGTTCCTGTGAGGCTTCTCACCTCCACATGCGTCTCGTTCTCCTGCAGCTGCTGTTTAAGACACTCGTACTCCTCGTTCATGTTGTGTATCATCTTCCTGATGGTGTCCTTCCTCTGAGTGAGCGTCACCCGATCCTCCTGCAGTCTCTGATGGGACACAGTGGCACCACACTCACTATGAGCCTAATAATATTCATTTAGGCAGCATGAACTGTGTGATATAACCACCGCATACTAATTAACTATATCCACCTTTACACTGACAAACCAATGGTGCATATTTCCTCAAAGAGCTTCATTCATGTAGTGAAGGTTTGCATCTGTGCTGATATTTGAGTGTAGAGGAAGCTGTCAGACAGGAGCTGAGAGGATCTGATTTAATCTCACAAAGAATTCATCCATTTCTTACAAGACTGACGATCTGACAGCTCAACACAAAGAGCTTCAGTGCGATCAGCAGTTCGTCGTGTGTGTGTGTGTGCGGTGCGCCGGTACCTTCTTGCGCTGCTCTCCGGCCGCGGTGAGGGCCTGCAGGTCCCGGTACGTGTGCAGATCTCGCTTCATGAGCTCCAGCTGATCTCTCAGAGTCTGCAGGTCTGAGCTCACCTTACTCTCCAGAGTCTCCACCTTCAGCAGATCCTGCTGGAGACGCTCACTCTCTGCAGGACACACAGCATATCATCACACACACAGCATATCATCACACACCAACACACACAGCACATCATCACACACCAACACACACAGCATCAGCACTGGCGTTATAAAGAGCCGCTGTCTCTCCTACAGGGGTCACCAACACGTGACATCACAGCAAACACGTGGAGCTTCACCCATCAGGTCTTCTTTTAACATGAAGGTTTTTTGTGAAGCGCACATGTACGTGCGTAACTACCGTGTGCTGCTCGTGACCCCACAGCCCGTGAGCAGGAAGGGTTAGGGTTCAGAGGTCAACAATCACAGGCAGATCTGGCCAATCCGTGACAGAGATTCAGTACACACTTAAAATCTGCAATCCTGCAATGCGGATGAAGAAACACTGAAACTGATCTGCTGGAACGCCATCGCCGGGGACGCTGAGCTCTGATGTGTGTGTGTGTGTGTGTGCGCGGGGCCATGAGAGCGTCAGAGGGGGGCATGTACAGGAAGGAAGTGGAAGAGGGCCGCTTCCCTCTGATAGGCAGACGTGTTTGGAGAGAGACTGTGTGGTGTGTGTATGTGTGTGTGCGTGTGTGTGTGTGTGTGTGTGGTGAGCACTCAAAAAACCCTGTCAGCACTTCTGAGCATCTCTCAGGGGTCCACCCCCCACACACATACACACTCTCTCTCTCACCTCACACACACACACACACACACACACACACACACACACACAGCAAATGCCGGACTGTGTTTCTGCATGACTGTGAAATATCACAAGATCAACAAACAGGGGAGAGGCAAACAATGTCCGTGTGCCACATTTCTCAATGGCTCTGAGGAGATAAGACACTGTTTGGGAATTTGAGGAGAACACCGAGGAGTTTCACACAAAAGAAGGAAAGACTCTTCACTGGGCAGCAGATACGCATTAGAAGAGGAGAGAGAGAGACAGACACACACACACAGAGAGAGAGAGTTAGGCCAATACCCTCTGCTTATACACGTTCAAAAACGAATCATCACATTTTGGAAACATCTAAAGATGAGTGACCCCAACTCTTATCATTTTAAAGCCCTTAAAACTCATGAGATGAACCCTGAGAAGAGCCGACTCCTTCAGCTGGTCCTGCGGCTACACACACACACTGACATCACTAACCTCACTCCGCCTCAGAACACACACACCCTCACACACACAATCCGGCCCAAACACATCATACAAGCACAACGAGAGAATTACCTGATCTACTGGACTAAAACTACAGAGAAACAAAGTAAACTTGAATGTTATTTGGCCCTAAACAGAGACTACACCACCGCAGAATACCTGAGTGCAGTGAAAGACTGTAAACTGAGAAGGATGACGAGGTACAGACTGAGCAATCACACACTGACTGTAGAGACGGGCCGACACACACAGAACTGGCGGCCCAGAGAGAGACGTGTCTGCCCGTACTGTGAGCAGGGAGAAGTGGAGACCGAGCAACACTTCCTCACCAGCTGCCCCAACTATGAGGACATTAGAGGGACTTTTTACCCAAAATTCGAAATACTTTGCCCTAACTTCATGCAATTAAATAACAAAACACAATTCCAACATCTATTAGGTGAAAAAAGAGATTGTATCACACTAGCAGCCAGATACATTGATGCTCATCACAAAAAGAGAGAGTCAATGACCGATCAGTGATGCGCCAACACACACACTCACACCAAACACTCATACACACTGTTTTTTTTGTTTTGTTTTTATGTTCATAAACTGTTCTATTTTATTTATTTTACACCGTTAACTTGTACAATTAATTTAATTTGTACATTTAGATGTTATAATGCTATATTATTTTACTTTTTTGATGTCTTTATAATTATTCTATGTATTCCAGGCTTTGGCAATATTGTATAATTTACAGTAATGCCAATACAGCAATTTTTGAATTGAATTGAATTGAGAGAGAGAGAGAGAGTAGAGGTAAGGTAAGGTAAAATTTATTTATATAGCACCATTTATACAGACAAGCTGACCAATGTGCTTTACAATGCAATATACTAACACAGCAGACAGAACACATTACATTACACACAAAAACATTACACGTTATTAAAAGCAATAGAATAAAAGTGTGTTTTCAAGCGTGACTTGAAAACTGACAAGTCAGGTGCAGAACGAACATGAATAGGCAAGCTATTCCACAATGTCGGGCCAGCAATGGCAAAGGCACGAATGACCTCTGTGTTTTAACCTGTACCGTGGTATGACTAAGAGTTTCTGTGTACCTGACCTAAGATCTCTGGCGGGATTATATTGCTCTAAGAGCTCAGATAGATAGAGGGGAGCTAGGTTGTTTAGGCACTTATATACAAATAAAAGAATTTTAAAATCAACCCTAAAACGAACCGGCAACCAGTGAAGGGATGCTAGAATCGGGGTAATATGTTCCCTTTTGCGAATGCCTTTTAAGAGTCTCGCTGCTGCATTTTGGACTATTTGAAGATGTGATAGAGTAGTTGAATTAATTCCATAATATAAGGAATTACAATAGTCCAGTCTAGACGACAGAAAAGCATGCATCACCCATTCAAAGGCTTGGGGACATAAAAAAGGCTTAACTTTAGTCAGCATATGCAAATGGAAGAAACACGATCTGACAACAGAATTTACCTGCTTATCCATTTTCAAGACTGAGACACCAAGATTCTTCACACAGGTATTTACTGGCAAAGAAAGAGTATATGCTTCAGGGAGGTGATTAGAACTACTTTTAGAGGGACCAAAGAGTATAAGTTCCGTTTTGTTTTCATTTAATTTTAGGAAGTTTGCAGACATCCACCTCTTTATTTCGTCTAAGCACGCCTTAAGGTGCTCGAATGAAGTTTTCCCTGCCCGTTTAATAGGAACATAAATCTGAATGTCGTCTGCATAGCAGTGAAACGACACATCATATTTTTTAAATATAGAACCCAAAGGGATCATATAGAGGGAAAAAGCGTTGGGGCCAGGATTGAGCCCTGAGGAACCCCCCATCGAAGGTGAGCAACCGAGGACGTAGAGGAGCTAAAACGAACAGAAAATCTTCGGTCTGTCAAATATGATATAAACCAATTTAAAACTGTTCCTTTCAGCCCCACATCGTGTTCTAGTCTAGACAGAAGAATATCATGGTCCACCATATCAAAAGCAGAGCTAAGATCCAAGAGCATTAAAATTACAGTATCTCCAGCATCTGTTGTCAGATAGATGTCATTAAAAACCTTCAATAGTGTTGATTCAGTACTGTGGAGAGCTCGAAAACCGTATTGAAACTTCTCATATATAGAATGTGTGTTTAAATAAGAATGCAGTTGATTTGATACAACTTTTTCTAGAACTTTTGAAATAAAAGGCAAATTAGAGATAGGCCTATAGTTATTCAAAATAGCAGGATCAAGATCTGGCTTCTTAAGTGATGGAAGAACTAAGGCATTTTTGAGATCAGCTGGAAAGATCCCTGAAGCTAAGTGATTTATTAACAATAGTAAGTAAGCTTGGTCCTAATGTGTCAAAAAGTTGTGTTAAACTATGAGGTGGAATAGTGTCTAATGAACAAATTGTAGGCCTGAGATGGGTAATAGTTTCTTGTAGTTGTAAAATAGATATAGAATCAAATTCATGACAGAATGAGGGGCATGGAGAGAGCATAGACGTAGTGTTTTCAGTGTCATAATTGTTCTGAATTTCATCAGTACCTGGCCTTTGATTTTCGATCTTATTAGAAAAAAATGTAAGAAGATCATCACCATTTAGGTGGGAAGGTACCGGATATGCTTTAGTAGGTGGATTTAGAGCAGAATTTATATTTGTGAAAAATACAGACATTTTGCCCTCCTAACTGCAGTTTGAAAGTCAGATAAGGCATCTCTCAGTATATCATAATGCACCTGAAGTCTATGCTTTCTCCATCTTCGCTCAGCCTGTCTACATAGCCGTCGTAAAACTGTGTACAGTCTCGTTCAGCCATGGCTCAGTCTTATTCTTTAAGCGTTTAGGTTTGAGTGGAGCAACAGAATCCAAGACACTTATACAAGTAGAGTTGAAACGGTAAAAGTGTTCATCCAGATCGATATTCAGAAGGGAACTGTCAAAAAATTCACTATCGCAGATGTTTTTAGACATCTGGGAAAAGTTAGATAAAGCAATTGGATTTAGTGTCCGGGACCACTGTACTGGCTTATGCATTGGAATTAACTCAATGACCAAAGGTATAGAAAAATTATTGGCTTATGATCAGAAAAATTTAGTTCACTCATTGTTATGTCTGAGACAGATAATCCATATGTTAAAATCAAATCTAGTGTGTGGCCCTGTACATGCGAAGGGCCCTCTGACCCATTGAGAAAGTTCAAATGATTCCATCAGATTAACAAATTCCTTTGACAATGAATTATTCCCACAGCAAACATGAACGTTAAATCATCGAGGATTAGCAGTCTATCATACTGTGTTACAAGTTCACTTAAAAATTCAGCAAATTCACAGATAAAATCTGTTGTGGATTTCGGAGGGCGATATATAAGTGCCACCACAACCACATTATCGACAGTTAGTTTAAATAGCTGTAGCTCAAAGATTTTTAATACATTGGTGGGCAGTGACTGACATCAAAGTTTGTTTTTAAAAACAGAAACTAATCCTCCACCGCGTCCGTCGGCCGAGGGGAGTTTAAAAATAAATAATCCTGAGGTAGCAATTCAGTCATTGGTGCCAGATCTCCAGATTTCAGCCATGTCTCAGTAATGAATAACATGTCCAAATCATTTGAGACAATAAAGTCATTTAAAATAAAAGTCTTATTTACCAGTGATCGGGCATTTATCAAAGAGAGAGTCAGAACTCCACACCAAACATGAACATCAAAAATCTAAACCAAAAAAAATTAATTCTGTTTCGACACCTAAAGAGTCTGCTAAACCCTTGATCACCGTTGATCCGATTTTTTCATTCATGTGGCACAGATCATGTGACTGGTGAACGTGTAAGCAGGAAAAAAAAACCATGAATTCTGATTCTATCAGATCAGATTCAGGTCTCACTCATATGTGGTAATAAATCGGATATGAATCGGATACGTGCATTTGCGTGTGCCATGTGAGCAGACAAATCGGATGGAATTCAGAGGATACACACAATAGAGCAATGTGGAGGTTTCTTTTCTTTTGAGTGCTTGGAGCAAGCATATAGCATACAGCCGTGAGTCCCATGAATCTAGTGCTCCTCGACAGGCTATACTGACTGTAGAGAAACAGGCCGATCGACATACAAATCGATGACAGGCAGCGAGACCCAAAGGCACTGGAGACATCAGATTGTCACCAGCACCACATATTTCAGCAGTAGCATCATCTACCCCAGATATGACTCTGACAAGGATTGCAACCACTGGTCTCCTACCACCACCTATACATCTTGAGAACAGATTTGAAGTGTTAATGAATGAGGAATCCCTGAATTTGATGAATGTGATCGAACACAGACTGAGTCAGCCTGTAGCTAACACTGATGCAAGCCGGCGCTCAAGGTCGAGCAGACAGCGGCACTCAGCTCAGAGCACAGCCGGGCCCAGGACTCTGATAGTGGGCAACTCCATAATCAGAACACATTAGTAGCAGGGATACAACTACATGCTGCCTTCCACAAGCAACAACTTCTGATGTAAACAGGGAACTTCAGAAGATCCTTATGAAACATAAGACTGCAAATCGCCTCATCGTTCATGTGGGGAAGAATGATATTCATAAAGAGCAGTCGGAACTCCTTAAGAAGGATTTCAATGAACTTTTTCATACACTTCAAAAAGCTGCAAAAAAACTGCAGTACAAAAGGAGTCAACTTCATTGAAACTGTTTCAACGGGATGGCCATCACCCAAACAGACTTGGTTCAAGAGTGCTAAAAGACATTATAAAACGGTTAGTTCGAATCCTTGATTCTGATTGGTCAAGAGCTGTGCTATATTCACGATAAAACACAGCTACGACCGCTTCACCCAACGGTTCTATTGATCGCTGCGCAACACTGCGGTTCTATGTTGTTTTTATTTGAGCTTTCATGCATTTTACACCTTGGAACATTGTTGCTTTTCACGCTCATGGACTATTTTTTCCAGCGGAAGGTAGGCTTTTAGTGATTTTACTTCAAGAAAGTTGCTAAGATACTCGAGGCAAGTGCTGTATCGTGAATAAGTAACGGCTGAAGGGGTTGCAGGCACTCCGTTCTCACGATACAGCACAGCCTCTCGTACCTTATTGCTTACATATCTACTTCTCCCTCCATCATCCTTCTGCAGTGTGTGACAATCCACTCAACCTGAATTGCACACACACCTGGACACAGTATGAATGACCACAGGACATCATTGTAGCACCTGATTGGACATGTTGACACATCACACAAGAACAACGATTTTAACACCACTCAGCCACAACAACCTCTGCTCACGGACACAATCTCAGCAGGGCAAAGGGCTGTCCTCTTTATTCTCCGCTGCACTCTCTGCTGACTTTTTTCATGACTTTTCAAAATATTACAAAATAACAAATTACAAAACATTGAATAATTTTATTTGCACCTGAATCCATTGCATTTTGTGTTACTTCCTTTTACGGGTCAGAAAGTCTACATTTGGTAGTTTCAGCAGTGTATAGTGTAAATGCAAAAATCACATGATCACAGCGCATGAAGTAGTGAGCTGGAACCGGGCCGTATCCAGATCAGATGGAGGACCTGACCCTAGACACGAGACAACGGATGATCCACAGCTCCGCTGCACAGGACCTGAGAGAAACACGCTCTTATCCCGACTCATTCAACAGGAAATATGTCAATGAGAAACTTTTATTCCCAAATTTTAGAGCCAAGAAAATCTGCCAGAAGATGTGCGTTTCAGATCCTGTCTGAGAGAAACCTGAATGAAAACTATCAGAACATCCTAATCCACACCGAAACAACGGACACGCGGGCCGTGGGGCTCCTGTGATCACGACACACACCAGAGGCTGCATTACTACCACACTCGGACGGAACAGTCCACGTGCTCATGGAAATTCATCACGATTATTTATTTATTTGTGAATTTTATTCATTTTTGTGAAACTCTTTGTTTATTTGTGAATCTCAATCTATGTATTTAGCTCCAGACTGATGACATAACCTGCCTTACTCACACACATTTATCTATATCGAGGTAAATACACACAAAGCAGTGAGAGAAAGACTGACCTGAGGAGAGGCCTCTGGCGGTGCTGTGGGACTTCTGCATCTCCGTCTCCTTGAAGCTCAGATCGTCCTGCATGGACCGAAGCTCCTGCGCTGTGACGGCGGACAGCTGATGCAGACGACTGATGTTCTGAGAAACACCACACACTCGCTGTCATGACTAAATCGAGCATGTTACAGGTGTGTGTGTGTCGTGAGAGAGTGTGTGTGTGTACCCTGCTGGAGTGCTCCAGTAAAGCCACGACACTGCTCTGAGAGTCTCTGATCAGCTGCTGCTCCTGACTTTTATTCTCCTCAAACGTGTTTAAATACGCTGTGAAAACACACAAGCTCATCATCTAATGATCAACATGAGGCGTCTAACCCTAACATGCATCAGTGTGTGTGTGTGTGTGTGACAGACTCACAGTCCATCTCCTCCTCTCTCTTCTGCAGCTCCTTGTACTTCTGTGTTCGTTCCCCTGCGCAGACGGTAAACATGGGTTACATCTCGACTCACTGCATTAAAGGGATACACTATAAAACATGCTGTAACTCAGAATTCAAACAGTCCAAATATACCAGAGCAACTGAAAATAATACATGACACCAATAATAATTATTATTATTATTATATAAATTATTATTATTATTATTATTACTACATGACACCACACACATTTACACCAACAAAGCCTATTCAGGTGTTCAGAAATGTCCTTCTGAGACAGTATTATTATTATTATTATTATTATTATTATTATAACTACTAAATACTAAAGTCTCAGTTTGTATGGAACTAACTATCATATCTGGAGATTTCTATGAGAAAAAATGCTGTTTTCTGAATAGCAGAAAAATGTTTTTTGTTAAATAGGTTTTCAATGAACAATATTTCACTGAAATGCTTAACATGCATTAAAAACCGATGAAGTCCAGTCGTCTACTATTTCCCCTTCCTCGTCCCTCTCTCTCTAAATCAACAGTCTATGATCATCCCAAATTGAATGCATTTCCATATTTAGAGAAAAGCACCTTGATGTTCCTCCATGTCAGCATCTAGTTGCCGCATCTCTTCGGTGAGATTGCTAATTTTCTCACGTACCTCTGACAGTCTACATGAAAACAGGATATTCATTTTAGTCTTTTTTCATGTACTGATCATAAGACACACAGAGTATAAGTCTATACAATATTTGCATACAACACCATAATGACTGAAGCATTGTGGATCTACAAACCAACTGAGAGTGTATACTCAACTGAACATTCAAGGTTGACCAAAACAAACATGCAAATGGTTTATAAATACATACTGCCGTTCCATGCTGGCTATTTCCTGGTTGTTTTCTTTCACCTAAAACCACCAATAGAACAGTCATGTTCACATCCGTTGAAATCTTTGAATGTACTTAATGTAATGAAATATAATTGTTGAGAGACCTGTTTAAAGAGGCGTTCCCTCTCCTCTTGTGGAGAGCCCATGTTCCGGTCTTCAGTCAGCAGGGCGTCTCTGCGGTTCTCCAGATCCAGAAGCTTCTCGTGAAGCAGGACTGCCTCCTGTTTAGCCTGAGAGTGAACCAGATCCTGCAAACACAGAGGAGAGAGAGTGAACCAGCTCCTGCAAACACAAAGGAGAGAGAGAGAACCAGATCTACTTTGATGATCCACCTTCTGAATCTCTTAAGAAGGTCTGGCACAAACAGAGAAAGAAACACAATGGACTCAGCGCCAACTACAGAATCAGTGGTGGACGTCGAAGGCTCATCAGATTCAATCTTTTGCAGACAAGCATGATATGCATAACTTTTATAATGCAGTGAAGACCATTTATGGCCCAGATATTACTCTGTCTGCCCCTTGAGATCAGCTGATGAACTAACTCTCAATAAGGACCACACAGGCATTGTTCAAAGATGGGGGGAACATTTCCCTGCCTTATTAAACCAAAAGACATTAGTTGCTCTTAAAGTGTTACAGGAACTACCAACTTTACCAAGCTCCTGAAGGAAGGGTTAATCCCAACACTGGACCTGACTGTGTTCCTGCTGAGCTCCCGAAGGAAGGGTTAACCCTAACACTGGACCTGACTGTGTTCCTGCTGAGAAAATCTACTTCCAGAACCCCAAATTGGAATCAGAGCAGGTTGAAGTACAGTGGACATGATGTTTACCTCATGCCAGCTGTAGGAGAAATTCCGCGAGCAAAATAAGAACTTGTTCATTGCTTTTGTGGATCTTTTGTGGATCTTTCCAAGGCTTTTGTTACTGTATATCGTGACCTTTTGATACTGTACATTGTGATTGCTCAAAATCATGTGTCTAGAATTTTTCCATCTTAAAAATATATCTAAATTAGGCCATATGCTCTCATTGACAAATACAGAACAATTAGTTTAGGTTAACAAACGCTTAATAAACAAACTTCAGCTAGCCCAAAGCAGCCGCTCCGAGTTCTTACCAGAACCAGGAAGTATGACCATATTAGCCCGGTTCCGTCAACCCTGCATTGGCTGCCTATGAAACACCATGATTGTCATTGTGAAGCTGGTTTCATACAGTCTGTTTTGTAAAAACGGTTACATAAATAATGGTGACTTGACTTGACCTCTTACGGAAGTGATTTTGCATTTTGGATGCTCTGTAAAGTTTTCCATAATCTTGCGACAGTTTAATGATTGGATGAATGCTAAAGTAACTGAAAGACCAACTAAAAGGCTTTCTTGAGAAGTGTGTGATAAAGCCCACCACATCCCTGGAAACTAGTGCAGTGAATCGCAAGCTCTGGCAGAACCTTTGTCATAATGGAGTACAAAGTTATTAAGACAGGAGAACTGAACATCGCCCAACTAGTAGACATCAGAGAGAGGCCATGCTCTTTTCTGCCCCTCAAGACAAGCAGGAGAAACTGTTAATTGCCCTGTGTGTAGAAGACAGTGTGCATCCCGCATCTATACAGTCAAAGAACACACACATTATAGGAGAAGTCATCATCGATGACTGGATGGACTACCCAGAAGTGTGTGTGTGTGTCCACTCACCGCCTCAAACGTCTCCTTCCGACTCATCAGAGCGTCCAGTTCCTCCTGATGGGAGTTCAGCTCCTGGACGAGAGGAAAGTCACGCCACATCCATCATGTCAGTGAACTTCTAGTCACCCGCAAAAATCATTTCTAGACTTTTTTAATTTAAAGTGTGGAGTTGGCGGTGAAGCTTACTGAAGCTGTTTCCCCACTAAACTGCACTTCATGTAAACATGCTTCACTTATTTTTGTTTTCAGTATTTAAATCTATCTGGCAAACTCTATGGCATTCAAGCTATATGTTATTTTTCCAGTTCTTGTGTTGCTGGGAATCAAACCCTTGACGTTAATACTTTCTGGTTTATAACAGGCCATTTTTACCCCTTTAAATTCATTTCCAGGAGAATTCATACCATTATAAGAGCAAGTTTTTATTAAATGTATGCATCATCTTTTGTCAATTTCTTAAATAAAAATTTGTTTTTAAATGTTCATTTAAATAGTAAATTCAGTTAGAACAATTAGACACAACCAGACTGTTACCAATCAAATAAAAAAATCCATCTTTGCAGTGCAGAAGCGGCACAGAAGCTGCATCTGAAGTGGTGTTAGACACATCTACACAGACTGCTCATGGGGAAATAATGCTATATTAATATCTTAAATATTTTAAGAATTTGGCAGCCAGTCTTAATGTGTGATTCATTCTTTCAATTGTTCAAAACGCAGATTCATTCAAGAATGACTGTAGCTTGGAGATGTGCAACAGTTCTGGTGTGGCTTTGTCTGAAACTATTTTCAGGATATAGAGCAAAAACAGACAGCTTTATGGCAAAAATGTTAAGTCACTTAATATCAATTTGTTTATTGGTCTTTTGAACAAGATCAGTATCACATTTACAATCATGCAATACTCTGAGAAACAGGAGTCTACTCGTGTGATGTTGTTGCTTAACTATAAATCAGATGTGATAAAGATTAAAGCTACAGCCCGTAACAGTTGGTGTTCTAGCGGTTAATAAACATGCATGGATCTTGAGGAAGAACAACATGGCCAGGTCTAGTTCTCTGTATCCCCCTGCAGATACTGGACCCGAACCAGGCTAAACTAGTCCCACTATAAACGCAACTGCTGCTTAGAGTAGATGCATTCTGGGAGTTGTACTTTTTATTACACATGAATTATTGGCCAGTTCACACAGAACGCGTTTGCCCGTTCCACTGCTTTTCCGTTACTTTTGACTAATATGCTGTAGATCGGGTCACTCGCACCGTTATTTTGGCTCGCAGTGAACAGTATATGATACATCGAGCCTGTTCCTGTAATCCTGCTGATTAGCTCATGACACTGGTGGAGTACCCCTGACCTGTAGCAGCTCTTCATTGGTGGCCTTCCTCTCAGAGTATTTGGCCTGTTCTCTCCGCACTCATCTTCTTGACGATGTCTTGGGCCGCCTGTTTCTCCTGGACTATGTTATCCTCCACGGCGCGGATCAGATCCTCTTTCCTGACACAGAGAAAGTTAAAGTTATTACTGTACATCCTAATCACACACTGTTCTTCTTCAGGCCAGAGGAGAACGGAGCGGTTGAGTCTGGTTTCTCTCAAGGTTTTCCTCTATTCTCTCACTGATGTTTGAGTTTAGTTCATTAGTTGTGGACACTAAATATCCAATAGTGTTATTGATCTGACCGCACTGACGCTGCTGTACGAGAACTGAACTGAGCTGATGATGACATCACTGTGTTCTAACTGCTTTATAAAGGAAATGAACTAATTTAATAACTGATGGTCTTTACATTGGAACTGAATCAAAACTGAACTGACTTGAGTTCGAAATCCATGATCTGCCTATTATCTCAGTAAAGCTGCTCTGAAACGGTCAGTACAGTATTGTATAACTGATTCCTCTCGGCATTCGCTGGCCTGTGGACGCTTTGGATTGGACACGAGTCTCGGAGAGTGTTCCCAAAAACACAGGCCGCTTCGTTTTGATAGAAAGAAAAAAAGAAAAGGATGTGCATCGATATTTGATCCGTGCATTCGGTCTTTAAATCCCTTCTGGTGTCTAGCTTTAATGTTATTAATATTAATCAAACTACAGAAACACAGTTTCACAAAGATTAATTTTTATTTAATAAATACAGTGAACAGTGTTATTTTAATTATTACATTTCTGTACCTGAAATGATTACTACTGTTAGACAATATTTTATTTGGAATATTAGTGCGTGTAATTTGTGTGTTTGTTCTTTATTTATACTGACTGTTTTACACCTTTAATAATGTTTGAAGTAAGGCTAGTAGTTTTCTCTGTGGTATCAGAGTCAGGATTAAGTGAGGAAAATGAATGGAAAGCAAAGTTACACATTTTTAATCGTTGTTATTTAAATAAACTTAATAATATTACAATTAAAGAGGACTTTACTGGCTTGTGTTATGATAGGGCTTTGGTACATGAGACCAGGACACAGCTTTAAAGAGCTGTGCTACAAAACTGAAACTAAAGATTACTTTGAGAACGGAGTCAAGAAACTCTGAGACTGTACCAAAGTTCAACAATATGCTTTCGATCAACACTTTATAGAAAGCAGCTTACATTGCATTCAAGGAAAAGATATTTCATCAGTTCAAGCATTGCCTGGGAATGAAACCCATGACCTTAGGGTTTCGGTCACGCCATGGGCAACAGGAACACAGTAAAGGTCATAGTTCACTTCTGAAGTGGTCAATCTTTAGCCAGTCTTTATTACAGAGAGCAAAGGTCTGTTTCTGTCTCAGCTGGTTCAAGTGTGTGTGTTAACACACGCTATCACACATGACTCAAGGGTAAGTGACAAACAATCATATCTTTAACATTTTCTTTTCTTTACTTTGTTTAAGAAAACAGTTTTATTCAGTTCACCTTAAGTAGTGTAGTGTTCGGTCAGGTTCAGAAGATGTTATCCATGTTTATCATTTCAAACAAGTAATCAAAAAGAATACATCTTTAAAGAATCCAAGTTCTAAAATAATCTGAACTAAAATAAAAATAAAAAGCTGAAGTTTGATGCTGCTTATGAGTCATAATCAGCTTTTGAGACAAAAATCCTAAATGCTAATTGAAATATAACAGAACAAACAATAACCCAACAGCAGATGATACAATAACCCAGTCGTGTGGAGTTTTACAGCAGAAGAGAAGGAAGAATACACTAATATAGACTCATAAACACACAGATTTCCAACAGGGCTTAGAGAGCGGTAGCAGAGGAGACACACATAAAGTTTATAGTTGAGGAGAAAAGCAGAGCCACAATTATCCTTAGAGATTCTTTTAAACGTCGCTAATAAAACAAAAACTGAAACGAACATATTTATATTGAAGATGTGCGGATTCAATGAAGAAGACCGATATTAGACTACTATAATGATCACTTATAAACGTGTCTCAGAGTCTGAGAATCGCATGACCACTCGAGCACTGAGAACCCTTACAGCGCCTGAGTTCGAGAGGAGGAGACGTGTTGCTGCTGTAAACACACCAGTGGCATTATTCACAACAACTCAGTTCACTTCAATAACTGTATAGAGTTCACTTCAATAACTGTATAGAGTTCAGTTCAATAACTGTATAGAGTTCAGTTCAATAACTGTATAGAGTTCAGTTCATTTGCAATTGGTTGAGAGAACGCGGAGAACACGCAAGAACATGGGAGAACACGGAGAAGACCGGAGAACACTTCAAAACACGGGAGAACGCGCAAGAACACGCGAGAAGACCGGAGAACACTTCAAAACACGGGAGAACACGCAAGAACACGCGAGAACACGTGAGAACACGCGAGAACACTGGAGAACACTGGAGAACACACAAGAACACGGGAGAACATGTGAGAAGACCGGAGAACACTTGAAAACACGGGAGACATAACACCAGAGAACATGAGAGAACAACAGGAGAGAACGGGAGAACACGGGAGAACATGAGAGAACATTGGGACAATACGGGAGAACATGGAAAACACTGGAGAACATGCAAGAACACAGGAGAACACGGAAAAACACGGCAGAACACAGGAGAACACGGGAGAACCCGAGAGAACAACGGGAGAAAACGCAGGAACACAAAAGCTGTCTCGCTACCTGCTGTGCTGTGTGTTTGTTTGCTCCAAGGCTGTACTTTCCGTCTAAACCTCATATTAGATTCGTAATTCTTTCTGTTTTTAACCATCACTTCTAGTTGTTTATACTACTAAATACATCTTACCCAACATTTCAGATTAAACTTACACCGCTAGCTTCCGTTATTGTTAGTACAACACACTAGTAACTCGCTAGCCTGTTAACGCACCGCCCGTGCACTCATTTATTTATTCATTTTCTCTCGTGTGCCCGCGCCTTTGAGTTCAGAAAAAAACAGTAATACCAGTCAACAAACAAGATGAGTAATGTTCTGTTATTGTCACCTGTGTCACATGTCATATGTTTAGTATAGCCTTCTCTTATGGCAATATTGGATTTGTATGTGATAAATGCAAGGAGACAGTCAGGCTGACGGAGAAGATTTCAGAACTAGAGACACGCATCCAAACTATAATTGAGGATAGTAAGAATGCTAGAGATTTAGATAGCATAGGGCACTCTTCACATGATTCAAGTTTCGGCTGAAGTAGAGCCTGTGAAGCAGGGCAGATGGGTGACGATTAGGATTCGCTCTCGTCGCGGATCAAAGAACCACTCTGAGATTGTGCCAGAGCGCCTGACATCACAGCACATTTAAAAGTGCTGGCTAATGCTAATCATAAATTCTCTATGATCATTATTCATGTCGGCACAAATGAAATTAATATTAATAATACACAAATGTCACCAATATTAATATTAAAGAGGTGTGTGAACTTGAAAGTACGATGTCAGGCACTGTAATTTGCTCTGGACCCCTTCCTGCTCGCAGGACTGATTAGATGAGAGTCAGTAGACCTTCCTCACTTAATCTGCTGTCAGTCCTACCGGCGTCAACACGGAAGGACACGCGAGAATACTAGAGAACATTTGAGAACACTAGTGAATACTGGAAAATGCGCAAGAACATGGGAGGACACCAGAGAACATGGGAGAAAATGGGAGAACACTGGAGAACATGCGAGAATACTGGAGAATTCGCAAGAACACGTGAGAACACGGGAGAACACGCAAGAACACGTGAGAAGACCGGAGAACACTTGAAAACACGGGAGAATACGGGAGAACACGGGAGAACACGCGAGAACACGGGAGAACACGGGAGAAGACCGGAGAACACTTGAAAACACGGGAGAACATGCGAGAACACGGGAGAACACGCGAGACACGGGAGAAACAGCGAGAACACGAGAACACGTGAGAAGACCAGAGAACACTTGAAAACACGGGAGAAGGCGCGAGAACGTGTGAGAACACGCAAGAACACACGAGAAGACCGGAGAACACTTGAAAACACGGGAGAACACGCGAGAACACGGGAGAACTGTGCGAGAAACGCGAGAACATCGGAGAACATGCGGAGAACACTTGAGAACACGGGCAGAACACGCGAGAACACTGGAGAACACACGAGAACGCGTGACGGAAACGCTGAGAACACAGGAGAACACGTGGAGAAGACCGGAGAACACTTGAAAACACGCAGAAGACCGCAGAACACGTGAGAACACGGAAAAACATGGAAGAACACTGGAGAACATGCGAGAATACTGGAGAACACGCAAGAACACGGGAGAACAGGCAAGAACATTGGATAACACGTGAGAACACGGCAGATCAAAGGACAGCACGGGAGAACACGCAAAAACACAGGACAACAAGAGAGAAAACCGGAGAACACGCGAGAACACGGAAGAACACGTGATAACATGCGAGAACACGCAAGAACATTGGATAACACATGAGAACACGGCAGAACAAGGGACAGCGCGGAGAACATGCAAAAACACAGGACAACAAGAGAGAACACGGGAGAACATGCGGGAACACTGGAGAACACACGAGAACGCGCGAGAACACGGGAGAAGACCAGAGAACACTTGAAAACATGGGAGAACATGGGAGAACACTGGAAAACACGCGAGAAGACCAGAGAACACGCGAGAACACAGGAAAACACAGAAGAACACTGGATAACACATGAGAACACAGCAGAACAAGGGACAGCGCGGAGAACACGCAAAAACACAGGAGAACACGAGAGAAAACCGGAGAAACACGCGAAAACACGGAAGAACACGCAATAACACAGGAGAACATGCGAGAACATGCAAGAACATTGCAGTAACACGTGAGAACACGGCAGAACAAGGGACAGCACGGGAGAACACGCAAAAACACAGGAGAACAAGAGAGAAAACCGGAGAACACTACTGGAGAACACTGGGGGACGTGGTGCAGGACAAGCCATGAGGATCTGTGTGTCTGATGGCAGATAACAGAAGGCAGCTCTGAACACAAGCACAGACACGAGACATCAGATGCTGAGAGGAGACTGACTCTTCGCACAAAGATCCTCTTTGTGTGACGCTCATGTAGAGGGTTTTCACTCTCAAGAAGCTTCTCTATCAGGATCAGTAATCGAGAGCTCTTCTCTAATACACAGGGTTCGGGTGAGTGCGTCTGATGCAGTGCTGTTCTCTAATTTACAGGTGACGGCATGGACCAGGTGTGTGTGTGTTCGCAGGAGATCATGGCCAGCACGAAGTGTGTGATGATCGGGGATTTGCAGTCGTTCTGATGAGCTCACATGTGGTCGCACTGCAGGTGAGAAGCTTCAGGTGTTGCTTTACAGTGAATTATATAAACATTTTCTATAACAGTCACTGCTCTACAACTAGATAAGCGCATCAGAGGAACAGAATGGTCACAGCTTACCTTTTACAGTCCAGTTACCCATGTAGATAGGATGTGTCTTTATCGTAGCAACTGCAAGCTAGTACTTAACCCCTGAACCTACCCCTGTTCCATGTACTTACCTTATATTAGTCAGTACTTTCTAGGTAAGTACACTGTAAGTACTGTACTGTAAAAGGAAGCGTTACCGACAAATCATAGACTAAACTGTGGAGAATTCCATGTAAAATACAGTGTAAATAGAGAATCAGCAGTGAAGAAGTACGTGTTCAAACACACATTAACCTTTGTGTTCAGGTGGACATGAACAACGCATCTCTGACAAGCATTCCTGCAGGAAAACCAGCAAAGCCTCATCCGAACTGATCCTGAGCCAGAACTCGGTCACGATGTCGAGAATCGGATATCGAGATCTTACGCGGGTATCCGCGGGATCGGGTGCTAGATCTTTCTTACAACCACATACAGTCCCTGCCTGAAGGAGCTTTCGCCAGCCTCATGCTCCTGGAGACTCTCGAACTCGAGGGAAATGAACTGAAAACACTCCACAAAGACATTTTTAATGGACTGATAAAACTGAAGAGTTTGGATTTGGAGGAAAATCCATGGAACTGCTCCTGTTCGCTCACGAGTCTCATCAAACAGCTGAACGAGTCTGGCGTATCCACCGGTGAGAAGAGGAGAGCTTGAGGTGTTGTCCATCTTCACAGGTGGTGTAAATGGTCTGGCCAACTTCATGTTTGTTTGGTTTATTCATCTGCCAAATGTTTGTTTGCAGGCAGAGAAGTGTTTTGTTACACCCCCCAGAAACAGCTGTCCTTGATGGGAATTCTTTGTGCTTAAATCAAGTCCCAACAGCGGAGGACTACATTAGCAGCGCTGAACCACAGAGCAGAGCAGTCGCCGTCTACAGCACCAGCAAAGGTAAGAAGAATCAGAAATAATGGGAAAACATTTCCCTCAAAGCAGTATCAAACCCACAGCTAATGTGTCGGGGTTTAGGCCACGGAAAGAACTAACATGTTCAAACACACAAACACACCTATAGACTGACCACGTAATAGAGGTGTACACGCCGTCAGAGTTTTCACAGATTCACATTTTTGAAGTTTACGCAGAGATGATAACGTTCTTCAAAATGTTCAAGGTTAGCAACCAGAACCTGTGAATGCATGGTACCAATGTGTTCACACTGCCGTTGGCGAGAGCGCGCGTCTTTAACGGCAGGAGAAGTTGAATTCAGGTCAACTTTATGCTAATGGAGCAATGACGGCGTTTAAAGCGGCAACCAATCGGAATTTAGAAGTGTTTTGTTCGTAGAGGGTTCCAGGAACGCAGTCCTGTGAACTTTGGTCTCGACCACATTAGTTCACAAGCAAAACAGAGGAGAGGTTGATCATTTGAATTTGAATAGGCAGCACGCAACACTCATTCATCGGTAAGATTTCCGCGCTAGAACGATTGTTTTTCAGCAAGAATGCAAATTAGATTAGCACTTAACCATTAACCCAAAAGCCACACCACATAAATGGCTTTTAATTGGTTTATTTCGTTAGCAAACACTATAACTGTGAAGTTCTTTCCATCAGAAAAAGATTGCATGAGGTTAACCCTACCTGGTCAGTCTGCACAAATAACACGGCCCCTTCAAATAAAGTTTAAAGAAGACGGAAGCATTCGATCTGACGTCAGGAGCGTCCACAAATCTTTCCACGCCGTCGTTGGCTGGGCGGTGAGAGTGGCGGTGTGAACACACCTTTACAGATGATAGCGTGAGATGATGATGATGTGTGTGTGTTCTCAGGGTTAGAGAAGCACTCGGGGAGCCACAGCTGGAAGTTTCTGTCGGCGTCGTGGCTTTGACTCTCAGCACCTCCATCATCGTCGTCTGCGCCGTCAAGTCTCCGTCCTGGTACAAGCTCCTGTTCGACTACCGGCACCAGAGACTGCGTGAGGACGCGGAGCCGGGTGAGTTCAGCGGGCGCTTCTCCACCTTCAGCCTGGACACGCAGCAGACGGCATGCCAGCGCGCAGGAGCTGGAGGAGCAGGAGGACGACGGCTTTATCGAGGACGGCTACATCGAGCCAGGGAACTGCAGCCGGCACGCAGACGTGGACCCGAGCCGTGAGCCTGAACTCTTCTCAGGGGTACGCACATCGCTTGCACTGATCGAGTCTGTGCATGAGCAGACTGTGAGGATCTTTATTTCCATGCAGTAGTGCAATATGAAAATTCCTTAAACTATAAAACAGAATTGCACATTCATGTATGTCAGCATGTTAATACAGTGTGTGTAAACACTGCAGAACGTCACGCTCTTCCTCAGAGTTTCTGACTTGTTTTGCAGCACTAATATCTAAGCATTCTTAAACCAAGAAACATTTACTGAAGAAGCAAAATGACTGAAGATAAAATAAAATAAAAATTCAAAATTAACTGACTTCATACTTAAGGGGAAAACACGTTAATTTTGTTCTTGCTTTAAAGCAGCATTAGGTAACTTTTGAAATTGTGCTCTAGGGCTCCCCCTACAGTTGGGAAACAAGGCGGCACTTCCGGTTTTCTTCCCACCAGAGCCATTTCAAAATGACGGCTGCGTGAAATCAGCGTATTATGACATTTCTTGAAGTAAAATCATACTAACATTATAAGTGCACCCCAGGAAACATAATGAAACAATAAAACAATGCAGTTCAAGGCCCCTTTAAGACTTGGGAAGAACTTGTTTAAATGTTTTGCAGTGAATGCGGTCATTGCACTTTATAACATAGTCATTCAAAACCTCATTTAGATTTTAAGAAGCTTGTCAGTGATGTATACAATACTTTGTCCCAAATATCCCAGAATTTTTTGTACGTAGTTTTTTCACAATATGTAAAATTGCTGATCTAAAAATAAGTTTGATGAGGAGATATAACCTGTTCCCAGCACAAACTCTGCCGATGGCAACAGCACTTACTCTCTCCTCTCGGTGAATATCACGTCCATACTCTGAGCTTCTCTGTCATTCTGTGCTTTCAGCTAATGAGACAAACAAACACACATCAGCAGGATACACGGAGAGTCAAGAAGAAATGATGTGTTGAAATAACGTGAACTCACCATGATGATGTCGTTCACGACTTCATCCATCTCAGTATTTGTGTTCAGCTTGTCAACCAGCTGGAAATTTAAGAAAAGACACAGCTTAAATAATGACATCATCACGGGTCTCAAAATCCCAAATACAAGCTGCATTTCTGTCCACTCTAATGGTCATAAAAGAATGTACCATGTTGTAATCTGCCAGCTGGCCTTGAAGATCTTTAATTTCTCCAGCGAGGACTTCAGCTCTGCTCACAGGAAAAGTTAAGACACCAAATTAATAACTTTATGACATTTTAAGAATGAAATTAATTATGTCATCAAAACTAAAGAAAGGGTCAATTCTCTTATTAGATAATTAGAAATATACATATTTTTCATATATTATATACTTATTCTTAATCTTAATTTAAAATGTAGGATGTGTCATATTATTTTAATGAAAAATTTTATTATATTATCATTTTTTGTAATATTTTTTGTATTATTAAGACATAACTGTGGTATAGTACCGTTTCTCATAGGAGAGGAAGACGGAGTTCTCCTGACTGAAGGTGTCGATGTCCTTCTGGAGTTTGGTCGACTCCATCGTCAGCTCATTTATTTTACTCCTGAAGCAAACAAACAAAATATTAATCAGACCGTCTCGTCTGACAGATAATGAAACATTCCATAAATGACGTGAAAACGTTACCGTAATAATCCGAGGTAATACGACTTATCCAGAATCTGCCTCTGAGGTCCTGAAGGAGAGAATAACAGGGGTGAGTGTGCAGATCTCACAGTCAGTGGCCCGCTTCTAAGGGGTGCACGATGTGTGTGCGGGCCACATTATCGGTATGAGCCGATAACTGATTATTTTAAATGCTATTGTTATCGCCCAACAAGAACATTTAGCCGATATCTAAAAGCCCATAAATAATGTATTATTTCCTTCAGATGTGCACTGTTCAACATGATGCTTTTAGAATTGCTGATTTTAAATATGATTGAAATCACTTTAAAAAAGGAAAATCCAGTTAAAGTAGCACAACATTAAAATAAGAACATCATTATTGTGTTTGTATCTTGACTTTTAATGAGGAGACTTTTTTATATAATCAGGCTCTAAAAATTGTCTAAAATTTGGATCTAGATTTATCGGCCAATCTATCGGTTATCGGCTTTCAAATATAAAGAATTATGGGTAACGGGTATCGGCCAAAATTGTCATATTGGCTACTTCCTCCGTTTCCCAGAAGAACCAGCAGAACCTCACCTTTCCGCCAGTCTTCATCCCGCTGAGGCCCTGCTGAGTCACGGGCCGATGCCGCCACTCGAATCTGTGCTGACAGAACTCCGCAGCGGCCACGGGTCCTGCTCTGCTGCCGGGGCCAACCGGTGCCTGGGCCTGTGACACACACACACACACAGATCAGCACCTGCGACCCGCAGAACACACTCACCGCAGAGCTGACTCTGAGGGCCGTCGGTGAGCCCGTAACACACACACACAGTCACCGCAGAGCTGACTCTGAGGCCGTCGGTGACCCGTAACACACACACACACTCACCACCAGGAGCTGACTCTGAGGGCCGTCGGTGAACCCGGTAACACACACACACACTCACCGCAGAGCTGTATCTAAGGGCCGCGGTGACCCGAATACACACACACACACTCACCGCACGAGCTGACTCTGAGGGCCGTCGGTGACCCGTAACCACACACACACACACACTCACCGCAGTGCTGACTCTGAGGGCCGTCGGTGAACCCTGGAACACACACACACACTCACCGCAGTGCTGACTCTGAGGGCCGCTGGTGACCTCAGAACACACACACACTCACCGCAGAGCTGACTCTGAGGGCCGTCGGTGACCCCGTAACACACACACACACTCACCGCAGAGCTGACTCTGAGGGCCGTCGGTGACCCGTAACACACACACACACTCACCGCAGAGCTGACTCTGAGGGCCGTCGGTGACCCGTAACACACACACACACTCACCGCAGAGCTGACTCTGAGGGCCGTCGGTGAACCCGTAACACACACACACACTCACCGCAGAGCTGACTCTGAGGGCCGTCGGTGACCCGTAACACACACACACACTCACCGCAGTGCTGACTCTGAGGGCCGTCGGTGACCCCGTAACACACACACACATCACCGCAGAGCTGACTCTGAGGGCCGTCGGTGACCCGTAACACACACACACACTCACCGCAGTGCTGACTCTGAGGGCCGTCGGTGACCCGTAACACACACACACACTCACCGCAGTGCTGACTCTGAGGGCCGTCGGTGACCCGTAACACACACACACACTCACCGCAGAGCTGACTCTGAGGGCCGTCGGTGACCCCGTAACACACACACACACTCACCGCAGAGCTGACTCTGAGGGCCGTCGGTGACCCGTAACACACACACACACACTCACCGCAGTGCTGACTCTGAGGGCCGTCGGTGACCCGTAACACACACACACACTCACCGCAGAGCTGACTCTGAGGGCCGTCGGTGACCCGTAACACACACACACACTCACCGCAGTGCTGACTCTGAGGGCCGTCGGTGACCCCGTAACACACACACACACACACTCACCGCAGTGCTGACTCTGAGGGCCGTCGGTGACCCGTAACACACACACACACTCACCGCAGTGCTGACTCTGAGGGCCGTCGTGAACCCGTAACACACACACACACACTCACTGCAGTGCTGACTCTGAGGGCCGTCGGTGACCCGTAACACACACACACACACACTCACCGCAGTGCTGACTCTGAGGGCCGTCGGTGACCCGTAACACACACACACACACTCACCGCAGTGCTGACTCTGAGGGCCGTCGGTGACCCGTAACACACACACACACTCACCGCAGAGCTGACTCTGAGGGCCGTCGGTGACCCGTAACACACACACACACTCACCGCAGTGCTGACTCTGAGGGCCGTCGGTGACCCGTAACACACACACACACACACTCACCGCAGTGCTGACTCTGAGGGCCGTCGGTGACCCGTAACACACACACACACTCACCGCAGAGCTGACTCTGAGGGCCGTCGGTGACCCGTAACACACACACACACACTCACTGCAGTGCTGACTCTGAGGGCCGTCGGTGACCCGTAACACACACACACACACTCACCGCAGTGCTGACTCTGAGGGCCGTCGGTGACCCGTAACACACACACACACACTCACCGCAGAGCTGACTCTGAGGGCCGTCGGTGACCCGTAACACACACACACACACACTCACTGCAGTGCTGACTCTGAGGGCCGTCGGTGACCCGTAACACACACACACACTCACCGCAGAGCTGACTCTGAGGGCCGTCGGTGACCCGTAACACACACACACACTCACCGCAGAGCTGACTCTGAGGGCCGTCGGTGACCCGTAACACACACACACACACACTCACCGCAGTGCTGACTCTGAGGGCCGTCGGTGACCCGTAACACACACACACACTCACCGCAGTGCTGACTCTGAGGGCCGTCGGTGACCCGTAACACACACACACACACTCACCGCAGTGCTGACTCTGAGGGCCGTCGGTGACCCGTAACACACACACACACTCACCGCAGAGCTGACTCTGAGGGCCGTCGTGACCCCGTAACACACACACACACACTCACCGCAGAGCTGACTCTGAGGGCCGTCGGTGACCCGTAACACACACACACACACACTCACCGCAGTGCTGACTCTGAGGGCCGTCGGTGACCCGTGAACACACACACACTCACCGCAGTGCTGACTCTGAGGGCCGTCGGTGACCCCGTAACACACACACACACACACTCACCGCAGTGCTCGACTCTGAGGGCCGTCGGTGACCCGTACACACACACACACACACTCACCGCAGTGCTGACTCTGAGGGCCGTCGGTGACCCGTAACACACACACACACTCACTGCAGTGCTGACTCTGAGGGCCGTCGGTGACCCGTAACACACACACACACACACTCACTGCAGTGCTGACTCTGAGGGCCGTCGGTGACCCGTAACACACACACACACACACACACTCACCGCAGTGCTGACTCTGAGGGCCGTCGGTGACCCGGAACACACACACACACTCACCGCAGTGCTGACTCTGAGGGCCGTCGGTGACCCTGCATACACACACACACACACTCACCGCAGTGCTGACTCTGAGGGCCGTCGGTGACCCTGTAACACACACACACACACTCACTGCAGTGCTGACTCTGAGGGCCGTCGGTGACCCGTAACACACACACACACACACTCACCGCAGTGCTGACTCTGAGGGCCGTCGGTGACCCGTAACACACACACACACACACTCACCGCAGTGCTGACTCTGAGGGCCGTCGGTGACCCGTAACACACACACACACTCACCGCAGAGCTGACTCTGAGGGCCGTCGGTGACCCGTACACACACACACACACTCACCGCAGTGCTGACTCTGAGGGCCGTCGGTGACCCGTAACACACACACACACACACTCACCGCAGAGCTGACTCTGAGGGCCGTCGGTGACCCGTAACACACACACACACACTCACCGCAGTGCTGACTCTGAGGGCCGTCGGTGACCCGTAACACACACACACACTCACTGCAGTGCTGACTCTGAGGGCCGTCGGTGACCCGTAACACACACACACACACTCACCGCAGTGCTGACTCTGAGGGCCGTCGGTGACCCGTAACACACACACACACACACTCACCGCAGAGCTGACTCTGAGGGCCGTCGGTGACCCGTAACACACACACACACACACTCACCGCAGTGCTGACTCTGAGGGCCGTCGGTGACCCGTAACACACACACACACACACACACTCACCGCAGAGCTGACTCTGAGGGCCGTCGGTGACCCGTAACACACACACACACTCACTGCAGTGCTGACTCTGAGGGCCGTCGGTGACCCGTAACACACACACACACACTCACCGCAGGTGCTGACTCTGAGGGCCGCATCGGCTGACCTCCGTACACACACACACACTCACTGCAGTGCTGACTCTGAGGGCCGTCGGTGACCCGTAACACACACACACACACATCACTGCAGTGCTGACTCTGAGGGCCGTCGGTGACCCTGTAACACACACACACACACACTCACCGCAGTGCTGACTCTGAGGGCCGTCGGTGACCCGTAACACACACACACACACTCACCGCAGTGCTGACTCTGAGGGCCGTCGTGACCCGACACACACACACACACACTCACCGCAGTGCTGACTCTGAGGGCCGTCGGTGACCCCGTAACACACACACACACTCACCGCAGTGCTGACTCTGAGGGCCGTCGGTGACCCCGTAACACACACACACACACACTCACCGCAGTGCTGACTCTGAGGGCCGTCGGTGACCCGTAACACACACACACACACACTCACCGCAGTGCTGACTCTGAGGGCCGTCGGTGACCCGTAACACACACACACACTCACCGCAGAGCTGACTCTGAGGGCCGTCGGTGACCCGTAACACACACACACACACACTCACCGCAGTGCTGACTCTGAGGGCCGTCGGTGACCCGTAACACACACACACACACACTCACCGCAGAGCTGACTCTGAGGGCCGTCGGTGACCCGCACACACACACACACACACTCACCGCAGTGCTGACTCTGAGGGCCGTCGGTGACCCGTAACACACACACACACTCACTGCAGTGCTGACTCTGAGGGCCGTCGGTGACCCGTCAACACACACACACACTCACCGCAGTGCTGACTCTGAGGGCCGTCGGTGACCCGTAACACACACACACACACACTCACCGCAGTGCTGACTCTGAGGGCCGTCGGTGACCCGGAACACACACACACACACTCACCGCAGTGCTGACTCTGAGGGCCGTCGGTGACCCGTAACACACACACACACACTCACCGCAGTGCTGACTCTGAGGGCCGTCGGTGACCCGTAACACACACACACACACTCACCGCAGTGCTGACTCTGAGGGCCGTCGGTGACCCGTACACACACACACACACTCACCGCAGTGCTGACTCTGAGGGCCGTCGGTGACCCGTAACACACACACACACACACTCACCGCAGTGCTGACTCTGAGGGCCGTCGGTGACCCGTAACACACACACACACTCACCGCAGTGCTGACTCTGAGGGCCGTCGGTGACCCGTAACACACACACACACACTCACCGCAGTGCTGACTCTGAGGGCCGTCGGTGACCCGGAACACACACACACACACTCACCGCAGTGCTGACTCTGAGGGCCGTCGGTGACCCGTAACACACACACACACTCACTCGCAGTGCTGACTCTGAGGGCCGTCGGTGACTCGTAACACACACACACACACACTCACCGCAGTGCTGACTCTGAGGGCCGTCGGTGACCCGTACACACACACACACACACTCACCGCAGTGCTGACTCTGAGGGCGTCGGTGACCCGGTAACACACACACACACTCACCGCAGTGCTGACTCTGAGGGCCGTCGGTGACCCGTAACACACACACACACACACACTCACCGCAGTGCTGACTCTGAGGGCGCGGTGACCCGTAACACACACACACACACACACTCACTCCAGTGCTGACTCTGAGGGCCGTCGGTGACCCGTAACACACACACACACATCACTGCAGTGCTGACTCTGAGGGCCGTCGGTGACCCGTAACACACACACACACACACACTCACTGCAGTGCTGACTCTGAGGGCCGTCGGTGACCCGTACACACACACACACACACTCACCGCAGTGCTGACTCTGAGGGCCGTCGGTGGGCGTCCAGCGCTGAATGACCCGCGGCTCATGGGCCTCTGACCCGCCATTCGCGTTCTGATGGTCTGATAGTGTAGTTCTGGAATCCACTGATGCTTCAATCTAATGGGTGATTATAATGAAGGTATTAATCAGTGTGTTTCCGTCTCATCATCACATGGGTCGGATGACTCCTCTCGGTTTGTGGGATGTTAGCAGTGTGAGTACTGCTGATGATGACCTCTGAGGGTTCAGACTAGAGTGACAGCAGGGCTGGAACATGGACTAGTGTTTTGAGAAAGCACTACACCATGTGTCCACACACACACATTTTCTGGGGTACCCTACAGCTGGGGTCAAACAAACGTTTTTTGTGGGTGAGGCATAGGTGGAGGCAGAACGATCCCTCTGGCCGCTTTCCTAACGTCATAGTTTGCAAGTTTTGTTGGCTTGTTGCTTTTAACAATGACTGGAGAAAATCCGATTTTATCTCTCACTGTCGAGGACCGCGATTTTTTATTGCAAAAGTTCATTTTAACAGACGGAACCAGATTGGCCGACCAGTATACGCTTCCGATAGAGAACCGAGCGTAAAGAGGAACTGAGGGCATATAAATCTTTAGATGCCTATAACTAGGCTATGTGCTGAACGCTCATGTACAAAACTTGTGTGTACGATCCGCAGTTCTGCCTAGCCAGCGCAAAGAAGACGACAATGTAATGAATGACATGACGGTGAACTTTGAATAATGTGAATATTTTCTAGAAATAAAAATTCCAGATACAGCATATTTTTTATTGATTACTGCGACCTTAAGATTGTTATTAAGATGACATTTAATAATAATAATAATAATAATAATTTAAGCTACTTATTGTTATGTAGCCGAATGTGTGCTGGTTTGTATTAGCCGCTGTGATGTAATTGTGACGTCGGCGCAAAAGGGGTCTATAACCGCTGATGTTAGACCAGGCAGAAACATGTTTTAGTGATACATTTAGTGTTTTATATGCTCCATAATTTTCCTATAAGGGGAAATTGGTCCGGGTTCTTATGGGTTGAAGTGTGCACTGTACACACAGGCATTATGTATTAATAAAATATCATGAAATGAAAAGAAAATTATGCAATACTGGATAACACAGTTTCTTAACCCTAAGCAGTTTAGAGAGATTTACCAGTTAAACGACAGGCGACATGATGAAAGTTAACTGGCACATTTAATCCACTTTTTAAAAAAAAGCTAAACATAAAATAGCTGTAATAATTAGACCAAAAAGTGCAGTGGCAGTAGCACAACACACCTTTCCATGACAGCATCAGTATCAGATATTACACTGATTACCATATTCATATCAATATGAACACCATTATAAAAATTCCCAATTCAGTGAACCGATTCAAACGAGTGAATCATTCCGCAAATGTGATTCTACTGCTGAAATATTGCAGAACTGCTGAAAACTGAATAAACAAAAGAAAGCGTTTAAAGAGCAACAGAGCGATTTCAAGAGTTTTCTAAAGAATATGGAGATTAATATTGAAATATAAAAGCAAAGTTTGAGGCACACAGTGAATTACAGGCGATGAAACCCGCAGTCTGTGTTTAACTGTTATAACGTGACACTGTGTGACCCTAAACACTGAACATGAGAGCAAAAGCTTTAAAAAGCGTTTAAAGCTCTGCCTTTCAGCTACAAACCAAAATAATAAAATGGACAGCCATAAAGAAACGTCAATAAAACAATTCATCAGCTGACGACAACAGCAGATTAGCATCAAAGCTGTTGTCTTTGGTCTTGTTCTCAAGAAGAAAATCTATTAAACTAAACTAAGGAAATGACCACACAGCGAGCTGACAATATAAGTGTCGCTCACCTTCAGCTGTAAATCTGCAGTTCGGGTTGTTTTCTGTTTTCGCTGTTAGCACTTTTCACTGTTAGCTGTTAGCTGTTTTGATTTAGCTCCTTCACCAGGCAAACCAAACGCTCGCCTGAAGTTGCTTAGCAACCATGAAGTCATCGCGAGATCTCGCGCTGAAAACAGCGCTGTGACGCGGCAGTTGCCTCTTAAACGTTTATCTACTGTATCTAGAATATTTATCTAGAATAGACAGGTTTAGTTAATATATTGATTATTCATGTGATTTTTGTTCAATAGAAAAATAATCTATTATCCATCTGTTTTGTAATTGTATACACAGAGTTTTTTGGTTGGGTGTGAACAATTTCATTAGAAGGTGTGTTCCACAAATGTTATAATTAAATTAAATAATTTTGATACATCTATGTATTATTCTAATTAAAGAAATAATAATAATAATATATTTAATCTTATTGTACAGCTCTCAGTAATTCCTCCCAAAGAATGGGGTTTTGCGCCTTATCTCAGACTTCCAGCAGATGAACAAACACTTTTAAAAACTGGAACACACCAAGGCGACGCCAAAGAACTAGCGCTGATGAAAGCCATAGACTGTGTGATGATCTTTACTCCTCAGATGACAACCCTAGCCATTATAGGATTGCTTTTTGGATGATGGAGGTCTTGAACAGTGAAGTGTGTGCGTGCACTGTGTCTTTCCAACGCATTCTCATCCCAAGGCGCCATATTCACTTTTTTTGTAATTCAGTTGTGTAAACAATTCAATTAACTGGAAATTATTCTTCATTATTTTACTGTGGTTGATTTGCACGTTATTTTGCTTTGAATACAAAATTCTAAATAATAATTTTTTTCATGTGTATTTTTTTACAGTATGGCCCCTTGCAGTTATTGTGTTGTAAAAATTTAAGATTATTTGATTGTTTTTTGTTTGTTTGTTTGTTTGTTTGTTTGTTTTTTTACATTAAAACAATTACAACTTAAATTGTGGAAATTATTCTTCATTATTTTTAAATTGGTTGATTTGTACATTTTATTTAGCTTTAAATAGAAAATTCTGAGATTATTTTTACTATAATATTATATTTAAAAGTCATAAACCATAAAAGTTTAGCATACTGCTTTTGATATTGTGTGTGAAGATTAGGGTGAGGTCACGTATATATGTAAAAAAAATATATCAATATAACATGCATATATGCGCTCGGTTAAAAAAAAAAAAAAAAAAAAAATACATATATATATATATATACACACACACACACACACACGTATATGCGCTCGGTCGCAGTGGAGATGACGTAAATATGCGTCTCGGTCGCAGTGGAGGTGACGTAAATATGCGCCTCGGTCGCAGTGGAAGGTGACGTAAATATGCGCTCGGTCGCAGTGAAGTTGACGTAAATATGCGCTCGGTCGCAGTGGAGTTCACGTAAATTGCGCTCGGTCGCAGTGGAGGTGACGTAGAATATGCGCTCGGTCGCAGTGGAGGTGACGTAAATATGCGCTCGGTCGCAGTGGAGAGTGACGTGAAATATGCGGCTCGGTCGCAGTGAGAGGTGACGTAAATATGCGCTCGGTCGCAGTGGAGAATGAGGTAAATAGTGCGCTCGGTCGCAGTTGAGGTGACGTAGATATGCGCTCGGTCGCAGTGAGAGATGAGGTAAATATGCGCTCGGTCGCAGTGGAGGTGACGTGAGTGTGGCTCGGTCGCAGTGGAGGTGACGTAAATATGCGCTCGGTCGCAGTGGAGTTGACGTAAATATGCGCTCAGGTCGCAGTGGAGAATGACGTAAATATGCGCTCGGTCGCAGTGGAGATGACGTAAATATGCGCTCAGGCCGCAGTGGAAATGAGGTAAATATGCGACTACGATCGCAGTGGAGAGTGACGTAAATATGCGCTCGGTCGCAGTGGAGATGACGTAAATATGCGCTCGGTCGCAGTGAGAGGTGACGTAATATGCGCTCGGTCGCAGTGGAGATGACGTGAATATGCGCTCGGTCGCAGTGGAGATGACGTAAATATGCGCTCGAGTCGCAGTGGAGAATGACGTAAATATGCGCTCGGTCGCAGTGGAGGTGACGTGCAAATATGCGCTCGGTCGCAGTGGAGTTGACGTAAGATGCGCTCGGTCGCAGTGGAGGTGACGTAAATATGCGCTCGGTCGCAGTGGAGATGACGTAAATATGCGTCTCGGTCGCAGTGGAGGTGACGTAAATATGCGCTCGGTCGCAGTGGAGGTGACGTAAATGTGCGCTCGGTCGCAGTGAGAGATGACGTAAATATGCGCTCGGTCGCAGTGGAGATGAGGTAAATATGCGCTCGGTCGCAGTGGAGGTGACGTAATATGCGCTCGGTCGCAGTGGAGAGTGACGTAAATATGCGCTCGGTCGCAGTGGAGATGACGTAAATATGCGCTCGGTCGCAGTGGAGAATGAGGTAAATATGCGCTCGGTCGCAGTGGAGAGTGACGGTAAATATGCGCTCGGTCCGCAGTGGAGGTGACGTAAATATGCGCTCGGTCGCAGTGGAGATGACGTAAATATGCGCTCGGTCGCAGTGGAGATGACGTGAATATGCGGCTCGGTCGCAGTGGAGAGTGACGTAGAATATGCGCTCGGTCGCAGGTGGAGAATGACGTAAATATGCGCTCAGGTCGCAGTGGAGAGTGACGTAAATATGCGCTCGGTCGCAGTGGAGATGACGTAAATATGCGCTCGGTCGCAGGTGGAAAATGACGTAAATATGCGGCTCGGTCGCAGTGGAAATGACGTAAATATACGCTAAGTCGCAGTGGAGTGACGTAAATATGCACTCGTCGCAGTGGAGAATGAACGTAAATATGCGCTCAGGTCGCAGGTGGAGAATGACGTAAATATGCGCTCGGTCGCAGTGGAGAATGAGCGTGAATATGCGCTCGGTCGCAGTGGAGGTGACGTAAATATGCGCTCGGTCGCAGTGGAGATGACGTAAATATGCGCTCGGTCGCAGTGGAGTGACGTGAATATGCGCTCGGTCGCAGTGGAGAATGACGTAAATATGCGCTGCGGTCGCAGTGGAGTGACGTAAATATGCGCTCGGTCGCAGTGGAGGTGACGTAAATATGCGCTCGAATCGCAGTGGAGATGACGTAAATATGCGCTCGGTCGCAGTGGAGAATGACGTAAATATGCGCTCGGTCGCAGTGAAAGTGACGTGAATATGCGCTCGGTCGCAGTGGAGAGTGACGTAAATATGCGCTCGGTCGCAGTGGAGATGACGTAAATATGCGCTCGGTCGCAGTGGAGAATGACGTAAATATGCGTCTCGGTCGCAGTGGAGATGACGTAAATATGCGCTCGGTCGCAGTGGAGATGACGTAATATGCGCTCGGTCGCAGTGGAGAATGACGTAAATATGCGCTCGGTCGCAGTGGAGAATGACGTAAATATGCGCTCGGTCGCAGGTGGAAGTGACGTAAATATGCGCTCGGTCGCAGTGGAGAATGACGTAAATATGCGCTCGGTCGCAGTGGAGAATGACGTAAATATGCGCTCGGTCGCAGTGGAGAATGACGTAAATATGCGCTCGGTCGCAGTGGAAATGACGTAATATGCGCTCGATCGCAGTGTGAAATGACGTAAATATGCGCTCGGTCGCAGTGGAAGTGACGTAAATATGCGCTCGGTCGCAGTGGAGATGACGTAAATATGCGCTCGGTCGCAGTGGAGATGACGTAAATATGCGCTCGGTCGCAGTGGAGGTGACGTAAATATGCGCTCCGGTCGCAGTGGAGAATGACGTAAATATGCGCTCGGTCGCAGTGGAGATGACGTAAATATGCGCTCGGTCGCAGTGGAGATGACGTAAATATGCGCTCGGTCGCAGTGGAGATGACGTGAATATGCGCTCGGTCGCAGTGGAGAATGACGTAAATATGCGCTCGGTCGCAGTGGAGAGTGACGTGAATATGCGCTCGGTCGCAGTGGAGATGACGTAAATATGCGCTCGGTCGCAGTGGAGGTGACGTAAATATGCGCTCGGTCGCAGTGGAGAGTGAGCGTAAATATGCGCTCGGTCGCAGTGAGAAATGACGTAAATATGCGCTCGGTCGCAGTGGAGGTGACGTAAATATGCGCTCGGTCGCAGTGGAGAGTGACGTAAATATGCGCTCGGTCGCAGTGGAGAATGACGTAAATATGCGCTCGGTCGCAGTGGAGATGACGTAAATATGCGCTCGGTCGCAGTGGAGATGACGTAAATATGCGCTCGGTCGCAGTGGAAATGACGTAATATGCGCTCGGTCGCAGTGGAGATGACGTAAATATGCGCTCGGTCGCAGTGGAGAATGAGGTAAATATGCGCTCGGTCGCAGTAGAAATGACGTAAATATGCGGCTCGGTCGCAGTGGAGGTGACGTAAATATGCGCTCGGTCGCAGTGGAGATGAGGTAAATATGCGCTCGGTCGCAGTGGAAATGACGTAAATATGCGCTCGGTCGCAGTGGAGGTGACGTGAAATATGCGCTCGGTCGCAGTGGAGGTGACGTACTTCCGCTTTTGAGTGGAGCTCCACTCGCCCCGTAGTCTGCAGCCAGACCCTATTGCTCTCGTCCGCTCTCGTTCGAGGTCAAAAGCTGCACTTGAACACACCGAGAGAACTACAGCCGACTGTCAGCTAGAATGTGCGTTCTGCGCCTGTGTGTAATGAGCCAACTGTCTATTTCTGCAGATACTGTATATTAGTCAGTTATATTAAAACCGGCGCTGCCGGCTGCAGATACACACACCGTAAACAAAGCAGCGCGTGCTTACCGTTTCGAATATCAATCCTGCTAAACACTTTCTTTATTCCACTCCGCTCATGTTAATATTGAAATATTCGCCAAGGAACACTCAGGTAAGAAGACGTAACGTAAGAACAGCCTTCGATCTTTACCGTTTTGACTTCTTTGCTTGCTGTTTTGCGTTTATTCTCATGCACTGACTCTTTCACTAAGCTGAACAGCCAATCAGAGTTCTCTCTTTCCCCAACGGCCTGACGCCGATTCAACATGTCGAATCGGGCGAAACAAAGCCAACGAGGACTATTTTCAGCCAACGGCACGGAACCGTGCGTATCACACCGAGGAAACTTAGTTGGCCGACGCACAAAATCTGCCAGACGGCCGACCGTCGGCTTGGTGTGTTCCGGGCTGAACACTTCAGGCTTGCAGTACGTACCCTGTCATGCCCTCTGCGTCCTCGAGCGTGGCTTACATCGGTGGATCTGATGATGCATATTGATTGCTACAATCCAGTGGTGTGGATTCACTGTGACGCAATCACCTGCAACTGTCATCAATCCCAGCAATCACTGAGCTCTCCAGAGGAACACACCTCACCTCCAGTCCCCGTCAAACCTAGGAAAGACCCGCTAACCTGCTCTCTGTGCATTTCAGACTGCTGTTCCCGAACCGTTCCAGTCTGTTTCTACACTTGTGGACCTGTTTCCCTCGTCCTGGGATCTCTCATTGGTGTCCATGCCCTGCGTTCCTTGGATTGTGTTTCATACCACACTCAAGCCGGCCGTTATCTGCAAGAGAAAAGATGTTCATTTATCAGTGTTATTCTCACTGCACCTGTTTGTGCACACAGAGACACACATCACAATCTGTCAAAATACAGTAGTATCTTATCTACTCACGAAACACACACACATACTCTCAGCCATATCCATTTCCCATGGAATGGCGCTTAAGGTCCAGCTCCACCTCCTGGCGTCCAATGGGGGAGGAGCAAGAGTTGTGGGTGTGGCTAGACATCCTAGCTCCACCCATTCTCCTCTCTGGTCAGGATTGGGCCTGTCTTTTGGTTTTAGTGCACTCACTTTTAAAATGAATAAAGTTTATCACTGTAAAGCTGCTTTGAAACAATCTGTCTCGTATAAAGAGCTATTTAAATAAAGCTGACTTGACCATATAAATAATAATAGTAATGATAAAACTATAAATTATTCTTAAAAAAAGATAATTAATGTTATATAAACTCAATGTGAGTTTAATGCATATTATTATTTAATGCATATAACAATGTTGATTTATGTTTAAAACAGATATAACAAGCCTAAGTCTCATTATATAAATATAGGCCGGACTCTGCATAAAAAAATATCAGCTCTCGCAATGTAACGAAATGCTTTATGGCAGTGCACGCATACACACTATCGTCATGGCTGAGCCGGCATATAAGGAGCAGAGCGCTAGGAAAGCATTGTCAGAGGAACAGAGAAAGGAAACGGACTGACCGAGCGAGGAGTCAGACACGAGGAAACTTCGGACCTGCGTTTTCAGAATGGCGAGAACTGAGACAAACAGAAGCCTGCAGATCCGATGCTGACCCAGCGTTCTTGCTGTTGTGCTCGTAAGTATGCAAGATTAGTACCTTAATATAAAAGCTTCAAAGGGGTATCAGGCGGTGAGTGCAGAGACGCTCTGCGTGAGTGGTATTTACAGCAGTAAGGTTAAACGCAAGTACTCCACTGTTTGACAAAAATGGCATTCCTGCATAGTGTTCCTTTAATAAACTTGTCTCCAACACCACCACCGCTGCAGGGACACATTTCTCTGTACCGTTCCCATTTACGACATCTCCACGATTTTAACACTCGCAGCCTCTTCTTCCTCCTCATTTTGCAAAATTTGTAAAATGTTCCCCTTTTGAAACTGTTTTTAAAGAAAACCCACCAGTCCAGGTCGACTGCACCCGAACCATCCTTTTTTTCCCCGGGAATGCCAGATTCGAACCCGTTATCCAGATACAGAAGCCACCTGATGTGGGCAGGTGTAAACGCACAGTGACCTGATTGGCTTCTGATCCGATTTGCTTGTTTATCTGCGAGTTTATCCGTCTGTTCCCAGTTTACCAGAGTAGATACAGACGGTAACACTGAGATTAACTTATTAGCCACAAACTAAAATGACAAAGAAATCTAAATAACAGATTCTTTAAGTCTAGGTTTAAAACATGTACCATATTTATTTATACAATATGACTACAGTAGTTCATATTTTGCTGGAATCTTTCTGTCCTGTGATGAATTTTGCGGTGTTTTGAACACACGCGTGTCTTTACAGAACCGTGACATCATCATTCAGAAACTCAAGCACAAACAGGTCGAGAAGGAGAATCATGTATTAAAACAGTCAAACCACCATAAGGCAACTCGGATTTAACTTTTCTCACAAAAAAAAAGACTTTTCCCCTAAATATGGCTTAATTTAATTTATTCCACAATTCTTACTGTTTTGTGAGCAATAACTTATTCACCAAGACTCAAACAGCCCTTCGATACGAGACTATACAGCTACTAAAAAGGGGTTTAGTAAAGTCCAGTTTGGTCATCTTAGTACATTAATCAAATAAAAATAAACTATTCAATACAATTTCTAGACATTTAAATGATAAATAGTTAATAACTGAACAAACGCTGATCTGGAAATCTCCTGAAAACGAGACCCTGATTGACTGAAGCGTTGGTCATTCGGGTCCGTGTCTTTCTCACTCGGCACTGAAGAGCACAGACACAACCAGCTGAGGGGTTTAGTTACTCTGCCGATGGAGTTCGGAAAAGCTCCAGAATCCTCCGAGCCCTGATTGGATATTCAGTTTGTTCCTGATTCTCTGCTGAAGTGAATCCATGAAGACATGTCCAGTCCACACACACTCAGAGACAGAGGATTAACCCTCACAGCGCCCCGATGGTCTCGATGCCCTTCAGCACGTCGTAGATCTCTGTGGGCAGAATGACGTCAGGATGACCCCGGTGCGGTGTCCTTCTGGCCCTGTCCCCGGCTCATGGTTCTGAAGCGCTCCAGCTCCTGGTCTCCCCCTGGTGCGGTGTCCTTCTGGATCTGGACATGGACCCGGCTCAAGGGGTCCTTCTGGCTCTGGCTCTGGAGCCGGCGCATGGTTCTGAAGCGCTCGAGCTGTCGCTCCTGACGCCTGCACTTCTGCTGGACCGTCTTCAGTCTCTTGCGCAGCTTCTCCATCTGCTCCTGCAGCTGCTCGACTCGTCTCTTCTGCTGACCCCGTGTTCTCCACCGTGTAGTTGTGGTCGCAGGACACGCAGGCGCTGAAGTGGGGCTCCCGGATCGGCTCCGGGTCGGATGCGGGACCGGTCTGGTTCAGACGTTAGCACTGGCGTCTCCTCTGCATCAGAGAGAGGGAGGCTGAGAGGAAAGTCCAGGTCCGGGCTGAAGGAGTCCTCCAGAGACGATGCCTGTGGGGTCATAGGGGCTTTATAGTTGCATGCTAAATTTTTGAAAGTCTTTAATTCACTTAAAAATTCTGAAATGAGTGTGAACCTTCATAATGAGAAATGAGGATGATGGTTTATTGTTCCACAAGGGGGCAGTAAAGATATCAGTAATGAGGTAAAGTCACTGCAGTGTGTGAGAGTGAGACATCAGTAATGAGGTAAAGTCACAGCAGTGTGTGAGAGAGTGAGGCATCAGTAATGAGGTAAAGTCACTGCGGTGTGTGAGAGTGAGATATCAGTAATGAGGTAGTCACTGCAGTGTGTGAGAGTGAGACATCAGTAATGAGGTAAAGTCACTGCAGTGTGTGAGAGTGAGACATCAGTAATGAGGTAAAGTCACTACAGTGTGTGAGAGTGAGACATCAGTAATGAGGTAAAGTCACTGCAGTGTGTGAGAGTGAGACATCAGTAATGAGGTAAAGTCACTGCAGTGTGTGAGAGTGAGACATCAGTAATGAGGTAGTCACTGCCGTGTGTGAGAGTGAGACATCAGTAATGAGGTAAAGTCACTGCAGTGTGTGAGAGTGAGACATCAGTAATGAGGTAAAGTCACTACAGTGTGTGAGAGTGAGACATCAGTAATGAGGTAAAGTCACTGCAGTGTGTGAGAGTGAGACATCAGTAATGAGGTAAAGTCACTGCAGTGTGTGAGAGTGAGACATCAGTAATGAGGTAAAGTCACTGCAGTGTGTGAGAGTGAGGCATCAGTAATGAGGTAAAGTCACTGCAGTGTGTGAGAGTGAGACATCAGTAATGAGGTAAAGTCACTGCAGTGTGTGAGAGAGTGAGACATCAGTAATGAGGTAAAGTCACTGCAGTGTGTGAGAGTGAGACATCAGTAATGAGGTAAAGTCACTGCAGTGTGTGAGAGTGAGACATCAGTAATGAGGTAAAGTCACTGCAGTGTGTGAGAGTGAGACATCAGTAATGAGGTAAAGTCACTGCAGTGTGTGAGAGTGAGGCATCAGTAATGAGGTAAAGTCACTGCAGTGTGTGAGAGTGAGACATCAGTAATGAGGTAAAGTCACTGCAGTGTGTGAGAGTGAGACATCAGTAATGAGGTAAAGTCACTGCAGTGTGTGAAGAGTGAGGCATCAGTAATGAGGTAAAGTCACTGCAGTGTGTGAGAGTGAGACATCAGTAATGAGGTAAAGTCACTGCAGTGTGTGAGAGTGAGGCATCAGTAATGAGGTAAAGTCACTGCAGTGTGAGAGAGTGAGGCATCAGTAATGAGGTAAAGTCACTGCAGTGTGTGAGAGTGAGACATCAGTAATGAGGTAAAGTCACTGCAGTGTGTGAGAGTGAGGCATCAGTAATGAGGTAAAGTCACTGCAGTGTGTGAGAGTGAGGCATCAGTAATGAGGTAAAGTCACTGCAGTGTGTGAGAGTGAGACATCAGTAATGAGGTAAAGTCACTGCAGTGTGTGAGAGTGAGACATCAGTAATGAGGTAAAGTCACTGCAGTGTGTGAGAGTGAGGCATCAGTAATGAGGTAAAGTCACTGCAGTGTGTGAGAGTGAGACATCAGTAATGAGGTAAAGTCACTGCAGTGTGTGAGAGTGAGACATCAGTAATGAGGTAAAGTCACTGCAGTGTGTGAGAGTGAGACATCAGTAATGAGGTAAAGTCACTGCAGTGTGTGAGAGTGAGACATCAGTAATGAGGTAAAGTCACTGCAGTGTGTGAGAGTGAGACATCAGTAATGAGGTAAAGTCACTGCAGTGTGTGAGAGTGAGACATCAGTAATGAGGTAAAGTCACTGCAGTGTGTGAGAGTGAGACATCAGTAATGAGGTAAAGTCACTGCAGTGTGTGAGAGTGAGACATCAGTAATGAGGTAAAGTCACTGCAGTGTGTGAGAGTGAGACATCAGTAATGAGGTAAAGTCACTGCAGTGTGTGAGAGTGAGACATCAGTAATGAGGTAAAGTCACTGCAGTGTGTGAGAGTGAGACATCAGTAATGAGGTAAAGTCACTGCAGTGTGTGAGAGTGAGACATCAGTAATGAGGTAAAGTCACTGCAGTGTGTGAGAGTGAGGCATCAGTAATGAGGTAAAGTCACTGCAGTGTGTGAGAGAGTGAGACATCAGTAATGAGGTAAAGTCACTGCAGTGTGTGAGAGTGAGACATCAGTAATGAGGTAAAGTCACTGCAGTGTGTGAGAGTGAGGCATCAGTAATGAGGTAAAGTCACTGCAGTGTGTGAGAGTGAGACATCAGTAATGAGGTAAAGTCACTGCAGTGTGTGAGAGTGAGACATCAGTAATGAGGTAAAGTCACTGCAGTGTGTAGAGAGTGAGACATCAGTAATGAGGTAAAGTCACTGCAGTGTGTGGAGAGTGAGAGATCAGTAATGAGGTAAAGTCACTGCAGTGTGTGAGAGTGAGACATCAGTAATGAGGTAAAGTCACTGCAGTGTGTGAGAGTGAGACATCAGTAATGAGGTAAAGTCACTGCAGTGTGTGAGAGTGAGACATCAGTAATGAGGTAAAGTCACTGCAGTGTGTGAGAGTGAGACATCAGTAATGAGGTAAAGTCACTGCAGTGTGTGAGAGTGAGACATCAGTAATGAGGTAAAGTCACTGCAGTGTGTGAGAGTGAGACATCAGTAATGAGGTAAAGTCACTGCAGTGTGTGAGAGTGAGACATCAGTAATGAGGTAAAGTCACTGCAGTGTGTGAGAGTGAGACATCAGTAATGAGGTAAAGTCACTGCAGTGTGTGAGAGTGAGGCATCAGTAATGAGGTAAAGTCACTGCAGTGTGTGGAGAGTGAGACATCAGTAATGAGGTAAAGTCACTGCAGTGTGAGAGAGTGAGACATCAATAATGAGGTAAAGTCACTGCAGTGTGTGAGAGTGAGGCATCAGTAATGAGGTAAAGTCACTGCAGTGTGAGAGAGTGAGACATCAGTAATGAGGTAAAGTCACTGCAGTGTGTGAGAGTGAGACATCAGTAATGAGGTAAAGTCACTGCAGTGTGAGAGAGTGAGACATCAGTAATGAGGTAAAGTCACTGCAGTGTGTGAGAGTGAGACATCAGTAATGAGGTAAAGTCACTGCAGTGTGTGAGAGTGAGACATCAGTAATGAGGTAAAGTCACTGCAGTGTGTGAGAGTGAGACATCAGTAATGAGGTAAAGTCACTGCAGTGTGAGAGAGTGAGACATCAGTAATGAGGTAAAGTCACAGCAGTGTGTGAGAGTGAGACATCAGTAATGAGGTAAAGTCACTGCAGTGTGAGAGAGTGAGACATCAGTAATGAGGTAAAGTCACTGCAGTGTGAGAGAGTGAGACATCAGTAATGAGGTAAAGTCACTGCAGTGTGAGAGAGTGAGACATCAGTAATGAGGTAAAGTCACTGCAGTGTGTGAGAGTGAGACATCAGTAATGAGGTAAAGTCACTGCAGTGTGTGAGAGTGAGACATCAGTAATGAGGTAAAGTCACTGCAGTGTGTGAGAGTGAGACATCAGTAATGAGGTAAAGTCACTGCAGTGTGTGAGAGTGAGACATCAGTAATGAGGTAAAGTCACTGCAGTGTGTGAGAGTGAGACATCAGTAATGAGGTAAAGTCACTGCAGTGTGTGAGAGTGAGACATCAGTAATGAGGTAAAGTCACTGCAGTGTGAGAGAGTGAGACATCAGTAATGAGGTAAAGTCACTGCAGTGTGTGAGAGTGAGACATCAGTAATGAGGTAAAGTCACTGCAGTGTGTGAGAGTGAGACATCAGTAATGAGGTAAAGTCACTGCAGTGTGTGAGAGTGAGACATCAGTAATGAGGTAAAGTCACTGCAGTGTGTGAGAGTGAGACATCAGTAATGAGGTAAAGTCACTGCAGTGTGTGAGAGTGAGACATCAGTAATGAGGTAAAGTCACTGCAGTGTGTGAGAGTGAGACATCAGTAATGAGGTAAAGTCACTGCAGTGTGGAGAGTGAGACATCAGTAATGAGGTAAAGTCACTGCAGTGTGAGAGAGTGAGACATCAGTAATGAGGTAAAGTCACTGCAGTGTGTGAGAGTGAGACATCAGTAATGAGGTAAAGTCACTGCAGTGTGTGAGAGTGAGACATCAGTAATGAGGTAAAGTCACTGCAGTGTGTGAGAGTGAGACATCAGTAATGAGGTAAAGTCACTGCAGTGTGTGAGAGTGAGACATCAGTAATGAGGTAAAGTCACTGCAGTGTGTGAGAGTGAGACATCAGTAATGAGGTAAAGTCACTGCAGTGTGTGAGAGTGAGACATCAGTAATGAGGTAAAGTCACTGCAGTGTGTGAGAGTGAGACATCAGTAATGAGGTAAAGTCACTGCAGTGTGTGAGAGTGAGACATCAGTAATGAGGTAAAGTCACTGCAGTGTGTGAGAGTGAGACATCAGTAATGAGGTAAAGTCACTGCAGTGTGTGAGAGTGAGACATCAGTAATGAGGTAAAGTCACTGCAGTGTGTGAGAGTGAGACATCAGTAATGAGGTAAAGTCACTGCAGTGTGTGAGAGTGAGACATCAGTAATGAGGTAAAGTCACTGCAGTGTGTGAGAGTGAGACATCAGTAATGAGGTAAAGTCACTGCAGTGTGTGAGAGTGAGACATCAGTAATGAGGTAAAGTCACTGCAGTGTGTGAGAGTGAGACATCAGTAATGAGGTAAAGTCACTGCAGTGTGTGTGAGAGTGAGACATCAGTAATGAGGTAAAGTCACTGCAGTGTGTGAGAGTGAGACATCAGTAATGAGGTAAAGGACCTGTAGTTGTAGTTTGCTGAAGCTGAAGAGCGAGGGCACTGCGTTGTCCTTTAGCACACGGTTGTTACACTGGTGTTTGAAACAGTCTCTGGTGAAGTGCTGAGAGCAGATGTTGCTGTACTTGGTGGGCTTGAAGTTTCTTCTCTTCATGGCGGACACCCATTTCCACAGATGTCCGGCCGGGCCAGAGGAAACCTGGCATACGCAATAACACCAATGGATTATAAAAACATTATAATCTCATTAACTGAGAATATGTTGTGTAAAATAAGAGTATGAACATTCTGTCAATTAAACATGTATGACTTTCTTCTGTGAAACACAAAAGCAGAAGAGTTCTGACTTCCAATGTACAGACAAAAACACAAAACGTTTCTCAAAACATATTTTATCTTCCACAGAAGAGAGAAAGTAAAACAGGTTTAAACATGATGACAGATTTATAATTTAAATTAGCATATCATTGAACATTCATGTTCCTTAAACTCCTACAACCAAACAAACAATAGAGTGGTGCTGAAAAGTTTGTAGCGCCGACAAAGCTGAAGATTAAATGAGAACCAAACTGAAACTAAAGTAAACTAAACTAAACAAACAGTGTCTGAAGCTGCAGCTGATCGACTAGAGCCTAACATTAAACTAACACAAGAACTATGGAAATAAAACAACATCGAAACACAGTTAACAGCACTGGCGAGTTCAGCTCACTTGTGGAAGGAGATGTTTTTATCTTTCTGGTATCTGTTCTTGCATCCGTACGCCGAGCAGGACTGGACCATTTTTGGCTGCGATCTGAAATATCAAGATCAGGAATAATAATATTGACGGTGGATTTCGTGTGTGGAGCAGATTCTCATGGCTGACAGAGACGCGCTTCATCCGGGTGTTTTTCTGAGATTCTGTGTTTCTGCGTGTGATCCCGTTTCTCTCCGGCAGGAGGCGCTCATCGGCTCACAAACACACTCCTTTCACACACATTCAGATCTCACGACGGCTGTAGACACAAAAACTCAAAGTCTTATAATCTTTTAAATATATTATGTCCAGCCCATTAAAAACCCACGTAATCTTCCCCAGCAATCAATAATAATATTCTATTTAACAGTTCGTATGCAGTGATCTGTGAGTCTGTGATTGGGTGATGCTGAAGTACGCTGAGGAGATGGCGCTGTCCCGGTGTCCAGTCTGGACTGTCATTTACACATTGTTAATAGCATTTACTTACTTTATACACCGTAATCATTTAAAATAGATATTGAATATAAGATCATTAATATTATACCTCAACACGATTGTTTTGTTCCGATACACGGGAGAAACCTTGCTTCAAATCTGGTTGGCTGTTGCTGGAAAAGGGCACACCTCTTTCTATGACGACACCAGGAGCATTGTAAATAATTGATGATGTAAATAAATGATTGTAAATAAATGATGATGATGCTGTAGCCTGTGAAGATTGAGGTGTAAATTAAGTTGACATTAAATTAAGTTGATAGTTGATAATTAATAAAGCGTTATAATCTTTCCAGACACAACAAACAATTTCCAATATAGTGAGTCAATGGAAAACTCACATGTAGACTGTAAATAAAGGGATTATGAAGAGGTCATGAATGAAGAGCCCCATCCAACTTCATCATTATCACACGTTTATAAATGACCCTCTTGTTTTCAGACAATTAATAATTTGAATTTGCCTAAGTCTCTCTCTCTTCACCCGCTGTCTTAAAGAGACACTCAACTCACACAGAAGTTTAGAAAATAAAACAAAATGAAATCATATCTCTGAGTCCATATGGATATATTATTGACCTGCTTCATCATGTGACCTTGGTTATCTGGGCTTCTGTCCCTACCTAGGGCTTGAGGTGATGCCATTCTAACAGATGATTGACAGGAACTGTTTCATCTACAAACCTCTTTTATCTACTCTGAGTAGTGTATTAATGAGAGGAGTCTTTATACAATACAGCCATACAAGTTACACTGCATATTAGTGGAAAACTTGAAGCAGAGTGTTCAGTTTAGTTGTTTTGCAGTGAATCTCCTCTGATGAACTGGAAATGTTTCGAAGTGTTTCCACTGGTCCGGTTTGGTCCACAGATGGTTCTGAGAGCTGATCTCATCGGCCTTTAACGGCCTTTGGATAAATCCTGCCTGAATAACCGGTTGTGTTGTGCTGTGTGTGGTTCTGCATCACACAGTGTGTTTGTGGTGTAAACAGGAAACACACACATACATACACTAGAACAGGAAACCTGTGTGTTATGATGCCTGTGACACACAGCAGACGCTTTGTTTACTCACATGGAACTAGTGTGAACCTGTCTGAATTAATACATCTATGAGGTATGTCAGCGTTTGCGTTTATGTATGTACACGGTACATGTGTGTGTGCGTGTTGAATGCATAATTCTCTTGCAGATTGTCTCATGATTGAGCGTGTCTTCTGTTTGAACAGTTTGACAGTATCAGCATTTCCAAAGATGGTTAAAATATAAGAATGAAATTACTCATGAGGAAACTCCGGGCTTTTTATTTGCATGCAATATTTCTAAAAGGCTTTAACACACTTAATAAAATTCCTGAAAATAAGTGAGAACCTTCATAATGCGGACTGATGGAATAATGATGGTCTGTTGCTCCACAAGAGGGCAGTAAAGCATCAGAAAAGCTTTAGTTTTCTCCCTGATCTGCAGATCTCCAGACTGTGGGTCATGACTCCTCAGGCCAGCACACTTTAGTCTGGAATAGACTGAGTGTAGAATTTATAGCTCATTAAATGTATATTTAATTTATATAATCTTTAACATTTACACATGCTATATATAGAGCGGTAAGTCAAGCATGATCAAAGAAGTGAGTGTGTAACACAGATCACACAGAAGTCTGGCTGACGGTTCCCGGGCATAAGCACACGCTCAGAAAAACGGTTTCTTTCCAAGTACTTACCGTTTTTAATCTGAACTAAAAATGTACAAAGTCTCCAAATCCACATGGTTTAAATCAGAGTGTGGAAATGAGGCCGGCTTGGCTTCTGTGTTTCAGTGTCTCAAACATGCATGTCTCTATTGACATCTAATTACAGTAATACCCACCTACACCAGGAATTACAGCAGATAACGCTTTCAAACAGCAGCTATTACTGTCAGAGAGTGTGTGTGTGTGTGTGTGTGCAGAGCCCAGCGTTCGGCTCAGTTCTCAGAAGTGTTTGAGGCTTTGAGAGACAAGATCTGAATGAAACACAAGTGGGAAACAACCATGTTTGATGGTGTTTAGGGCCTCTTTTAGATGTGTGCAGCAGATTACTGTGTGACCGAGTGAAGTACGTCATACAACTGATGCTTTTGACCATACGATCAACATGTGCCTTTTTAGGGTACCCTTAAATGTCGGTTAGACTGACGTTATCTAATCCTAACCCTACCCCAGACCTAAACCTAACCCGTCACCTAACTGACGTTAAAGGTAAAGCGTCAGTTGTATGACGGGATTGTCATCTAACCGACTGTTTAAGGGAGACTTAAGACTGTGTTAGAGTGAGAGAGTGTGTGTGTGTGTGCGTGCATGCATGTGTGCGTGTGTGATGGATGATGCCATGGTAATGCTCTTGTACAGCTGAAACTTACTCCCATTCCTGTGTGTCTCAGTCTCAGCTCAGTCTCAAGCTCAGTCTCAATCTCAATGTCAGTCTCAGCTCAGTCTCAAGCTCAGTCTCAGCTCAATGTCAGTCTCAGCTCAGTCTCAGCTCAATGTCAGTCTCAGCTCAGTCTCAAGCTCAGTCTCAGCTCAATGTCAGTCTCAGCTCAAGCTCAGTCTCAGGCTCAGTCTCAGCTCAGTCTCAAGCTCAGTCTCAGCTCAGTCTCAAGCTCAGTCTCAGCTCAATGTCAGTCTCAGCTCAGCTCAGTCTCAAGCTCAGTCTCAGCTCAGTCTCAAGCTCAGTCTCAGCTCAGTCTCAAGCTCAGTCTCAGCTCTGCAGTCTCAGCTCAAGCTCAGTCTCAGCTCAGTCTCAAGCTCAGTCTCAGCTCAGTCTCAAGCTCAGTCTCAGCTCAATGTCAGTCTCAGCTCAGACTCAGCTCAATGTCAGTCTCAGCTCAATGCTCAGTCTCAGCTCAATGTCAGTCTCAGCTCAGTCTCAGAGCTCAGTCTCAGTCTCAATGCTCAGTCTCAGCTCAGTCAGTCTCAGCTCAATGTCAGTCAGTCTCAGCTCAGTCTCAGCTCAATGTCAGTCTCAGCTCAGTCTCAAGCTCAGTCTCAGCTCAGTCTCAAGCTCAGTCTCAGCTCAGTCTCAAGCTCAGTCTCAGCTCAATGTCAGTCTCAGCTCAGTCTCAAGCTCAATGTCAGTCTCAGCTCAGTCTAAGCTCAGACTCAGCTCAATGTCAGTCTCAGCTCAGTCTCAAGCTCAAGTCTCAGCTCAATGTCAGTCTCAGTCTCAGCCTCAGCCGCAGTGTCAGTCTCAGTCTCAATGTCAGTCTCAGTGTCCAGTCTCAGTGTCAGTCTCAGTGTCAGTGCTCAGTCTCAGCCGCAGTCCAGTCTCAGTCTCAGTCTCAGTCTCAGTGTCAGTCTCAGTGTCAGTCTCAGTCTCAGTGTCAGTCTCAGCTCAGTTCACAAATGTCTCCCGCTAACATTCAGAAACGTGTAAAAGTGAAGCTCTCCCTGAGTCTCTCTGTAAGGCTGCACTCGCTGCTGGTTGCTCCTGATCCTGGATGAGTGGAGATCGGCCTGTGTCATTATTGCCGGAGTCTCTGAAACTCGTGTGAAGGCTCCGCCCTCTTCTGAACTGTACCTCATTTGCATTTAAAGGAACACACACACAAATGGAACGTTTTTGCTAACACCCAAAAAGGGGAAAATTTGACAAGCTATAATAAATGATCTGAGGGGAATTTTGAGCAGAGATTTCACAGACACATTCTGGGACAACATACATTAATATCAAAAATGAAAAAGGGCATATAATATGTCAGCTTTAAATTCTTAATTTTGTTTGCGATCTCAGATTTAAATTGGACTTTGATTCCTAAGCCTGTTTCCATGTGAACATCATTCTCTCTCTCTCTCTCTCTCTCTCTCTCTCTCTCTCTCTCTCTCTCTCTCTCTCTCTCTCTCACACACACACACACACACACACACACACACACACACACACACACACACACACACACACACTCAGTAAATGAGCTCAGTGTAAGTGCAGGCCAGGGCGGCTGATGTCATAGTAGCTGATAACAGTTTTCAGATGTGTTTTTCTCACTGCGTCCAGAACAAGGGCGATTTATTCCATTACACATCAGTTTCAGGCATCGCGGCGGTGCCAGGAGAACCGCGCAGTGATGTCACAGTGGTGTGTGTGTGTGATACAGGACAGTGGCCCAGGCCAGAGAGTCACCGCAGCAGCGTCATCGGCGTGTGTGTGTGTGTGTGTGTGTGTGTGTGTGTGTGTGTGTGTGTGTGTGTGTGTGTGTGTGGTGGAGTGAAATGTGTGAGTGTGTGTGTGTGTGTGTGTGTGTGTGTGTGTGTGTGTGTGTGTGTGTGTGTGTGTGTGTGTGTGTGTGTGTGTGTGTGTGTGTGTGTGTGTGTGTGTGTGTGTGTGTGTGTGTGTGTGTGTGTGTGTGTGTGTGCACATACAGCTGCAGTGGTTGTCCTGTGCATTCAAAAAAACAGTTTAGAATCACTTTACATTTCAGCTGCTGTTTTTGGTGACTTTTTGGAAATAGAATTAATTAGTTCATAGAATTTCATGAAATGTGAAATAATACATTTAATCAAAGGTGTGAATAGATTAGATGTTTAGTGACATTTAAGATGTTAAATAATGTGAGCTTTAGAGTTTTTGTGTAAATGTATTTAATTGTCATGTTTTTGTGCCCAGCAAAATAAATAAAAATAAATAAATTAATGAAGTTTCTTTTTGTCCATCGATGGTTCCATGAAGAACCTTATCTTCATCCTTCATCCACAGAATCTTTCCATGGCAATAACGCTTCTTTATAGTGGAAAAGGTTCTTTAGATTAAAAAAAAAATCCATCAATTTGTAAATACATTTTTTTAAATGACTAAATGTATCTATTTATTTTTTAATGAAATTAATGTACTATATATTATAGAGTTTGATGACATTTTGGATTTTATGGTATTAAATTATATTTTCGCTGTATTTATAATCCAGTTTATTCTCTTTTTGAGCGTAAAGCTGATAATTTAATGTCCAGCTTAAACTGTGGAGAATCTGGAAGATTCAGTCTGCGCTTGAGCGACAGACTGAAGTTTGATCTCTTCTAAAACACCACACTTGCAGATTATTGCTGAAATCAAGAATTTGACATTTATTGATATGAAAAATGCACAAAAATATCTCTTTTTTTATTTAGTCTATATTTTGAAAATCCAGTTTTCCTCTAAGACCAGAGATATAATGTGAGCCATAAGTGTGTGTTGGGCGTGTGAGCTGATCTGTCAGTAACGGGCGTTCAGTGAGATGTTGTTCGGCTGCAGTTCCAAACGCTTCCACTAGAGGAAACTCGTACTCAGCATTCATTCCAAATGCGGCATTTCTGACCACGAGAGCACAAGTGTGACTGTTGTTATCAGGACCATTTAACCTGTTCCAGTCATGCCCATCATGTGTGTGTTCACACAGCAAGTGCCAAAATCTTTACCAAATTTAGTACCATTCCCAATGAAGAAGACAACAACAAAAAGAAACAAATGTGACATTTTTAGTTCAAAAATGACGGAAGAGCTTTGAGTGTATTACTTAATTTATTTCAGTGAAGCTTGTTTACCAGAATGGGTGCAGATGAGAGCTGAGTCTCTGAGAAGCCCTCTAGCACCAAATCCCATCTTCCATCAGGATCGTTCTCATGGAAACAGGACAATATTTGTGTGAGTGTGATACAAGACTTGACCCGGCAGAGTGAGCTCATACCGGCGACAAACCAACAACAGGAGAACCGGACCCATGCACTCTCACACACACACAAGAACATGCTCAACCCAGCAGTGTGAGCAACAGGAGGAACAGACTCAACAACAGGAGAGCTGGACCCACGCTCACACACACACAAAAAACTTGCTCGAACCCTTCAGGATGACCTCGAGTTATCTCTGCGTTTGCATCAGGATGACCTCGAGCTCTGCTCCACGTTTCCTTCGGAATGACCTCGAGTTATGCTCCACAATTCCTTCAGGATGACCTCGAGTTATCTCCACGATTCCTTCAGGATGACCTCGAGTTATCTCCACGTTTCCTTCAGGATGAACCTCGAGTTATCTCCACGATTCCTTCAGGATGACCTCGAGTTCTCTCCACGATTCCTTCAGGATGACCTCAGAGTTATCTCCACGATTCCTTCAGGATGACCTTGAGTTATCTCCACGATTCCTTCAGGATGACCTTGAGTTATCTCCACGATTCCTTCAGGATGACCTCGAGTTATCTCCACGATTCCTTCAGGATGACCTCAAGTTATCTCCACGATTCCTTCAGGATGACCTCGAGTTATCTCCACGATTCCTTCAGGATGACCTCGAGTTATCTCCACGATTCCTTCAGGATGACCTAGAGTTATCTCCACGATTCCTTCAGGATGACCTCGAGATAATCTCCACGATTCCTTCAGGATGACCTCGAGTTATCTCCACGATTCCTTCAGGATGACCTCGAGTTATCTCCACGATTTCTTCAGGATGACCTCGAGTTATCTCCACGTTTCCTCGGAATGACCTCTGAGTTATCTCTGCGTTTCCTTCGGAATGACCTCTAGTTATCTCTGCGTTTCCTTCGGAATGACCTATAGTTATCTCTGTGTTTCCTTGGAATGACCTCTAGTTATCTCTGCAGATTCCTTCAGAATGAGCCTTCAGATTATCTCCACGATTTCCTTCGGAATGACCTTGAGATTATCCCTGTGTTTCCTTCGGAATGACCTCTAGTTATCTCTGCGTTTCCTTCGGAATGACCTCGAGTTATCTCCGCGTTTCCTTCGGAATGACCTCGAGTCATCTCCACGTTTCCTTCGGAATGACCTCAGAGTTATCTCCATGTATCCTTCGGAATGACCTCTGAGTTACTGTCCACGTATCCTTCGGAATGACCTCGAGTTAGTTATCTCTGCGTTTCCTTCGGAATGACCTCGAGAATTCATCTCTGCGTTTCCTTGGAATGACCTCTAGTTATCTCTGCGTTTCCTTCGGAATGACCTCTCAGCTCTATCTCTGCGAATTCCTTCAGGATGACCTCTGAGTTATCTCCATGTTTCCTTCGGAATGACCTCGAGTTATCTCTGTGTTTCCTTCGGAATGACCTCTAGTTATCTCTGCGTTTCCTTCGGAATGACCTCGAGTTATCTCCACGTATCCTTTGGAATGACCTCAAGTTAGTTATCTCCGCGTTTCCTTCGGAATGACCTCTGAAGTTATCTCCATCGTATCCTTCGGAATAACCTCGATTTAGTTATCTCCACGTATCCTTCGGAATAACCTCGAGTTAGTTATCTCCACGTTTCCTTTGGAATGACCTCGAGTTATCTCTGCGTTTCCTTGGAATGACCTCTAGTTATCTCTGCGTTTCCTTTGGTATGACCTCTAGTTACTCTCTGCGTATTCCTTCAGGATGACCTCGAGTTATCTCCACGTTTCCTTCGGAATGACCTCGAAGTTATCTCTGTGTTTCCTTCGGAATGACCTCTAGTCATTCTCTGCGTTTCCTTTGGAATGACCTCGAGTTATCTCCACGTATCCTTCGGAATGACCTCAAGTTACTACCACATGTATCCTTCCGGAATAGACCTTCGAGTTAGTTATCTCTCACTGTTTCCTTTTGGAATGACCTCGAGTTATCTCCATGTATCCTTCTCGGAATGACCTCGAAGTCTACTCCCACGTATCCTTCGGAATAACCTCGAGTTAGTTATCTCTGCTGTTTCCTTGGAATGACCTCAAGTTATTAGGGTTAGGGTTCAGCCGTCGGCTAGCCTTAGGGTTTCCGTTCAGGTATGAACTTGAGTTATCTCCGCGTTTCCTCCAGGATGACCTCAAGTTATCTCTGTGTTTCCTTCAAGATGCATTTTATAGGCTAATACTTTCAGCATGACCGATCGGATTAGATCTGAGATTAGAGATGCTTATGAGTGTCAATTTTACAGACTGTCCTCACTTCATTCCAGATCCTCCAGAAACACACACACTCCACTGAGAAAAGGACAGGCCTAAAACTGCTCTATTAAATCACATCATGTCAAAATTAAAACAAACAGATCATTGGTTTAAAACCATGGAAAGCTCATTGTTTGAATATGACTGAGAGTTTGAGGTCTGTTTCCCCTCAGAGGATATTTGAGCTGCACATAATCACTTTCTCATTAATAACAAAGAAAGCAGAGTGAGAAACTTATCCTGTAGAACAGCTATCGGACCAAAAGAGACACGCATCCCAATAATTAGATCCAGGATCGGGATCAGAGGTCTGAGACCCAGTTCTGCAGAACAGCAACACACACACACACAGAATCCACCATCATCATCTCAGAACCTACGTGAGATATATGAGTTTACTGGGGATCTAAAGAATGTTTATATTGGAATTACTTTGTCAACTTTCTTCAACAAGGACTAAATACATTTATGATATTACAAATGATTATATTTCAAATACATGTTGTTCTTTTTAACTTTCAATTCATCAAAGAATCCTGAAAAATAAAATATATTCATATATTCCACTCATATATGTCCATATTTCAACGCTGATAATCATAAATAATCATAAATGTTTGGACTGATCATCAGATCCTCATTTTAGGCTGGATATATGGAGTAAAGATGGAGTAATGATGCTGAAAATTCAGCTTTAAGCACAGGAATAAATTGTAATAATACTAATAAGTTTTAATCGCATAAATGCAGCCTTTGTGAACATATTCATAAACTCCCACCAGTTGATCTAAAATAATCTGCAGGAAGTAAATCATCTCAACCATCAGAAGTATTTCAGAATGACACGAGCATTCTTCTGAAATATGATTAATGATACGAAGAAACACTGAATTTCTCAGAGAAGTGGGAATATGTGCGGGGGAAAACCTGCTGTAATCATGAGTTCATCAGCAGTTACAAGTGGATCACACACTCTCTCTCTCTACACACACACACACGATCAAGTGTGTAAAGAGCGGCTGTTGCCAAGGAGATGCGGGGAGTTTCACCTGAAATAGCAGCGCGTGCGTGCGGCGATCACGGCCATTGTGTATGAGAGAGAGAGAGAGAGAGAGAGAGTGTGTGTGTGTGCTCTTGCTCAAGCGGCTATTACTGGTCAGTGTGTGTGTGTGTGTGTGTGTCTATGGTTCTCTGTTCCATTCTCATCTCTTATTAATTGCCTCTGGGAGCAGTCCTACAGCACACACACACACACACACACACACACACACACACACACACACACACACACACACACACACACAGAGGGGGTGTGTCCCTCCTACACACATGTTGTAACTGACACACCTAGATCCTCCCAAAGCAAATATTTCAGGGCAACACTGATCACTGTGTGTGTGTGTGTGTGTGCATTAATAATAGGAATAGACGCCTGATTTCTGTCCTTCTTTCGCTCTCATGTTCTTGTGACGGTGATAATGACCCGTGATCAGAATGAGTTAAAATCATCCACAGTTCCTCCCTGGAATTCTGACACTTCCAGCTGCCAAACCACCGTCACGATCAGACGTCACGGACACGAGTGTGTGTGTCAGCAGTTTCTGTGTCAGGACGGGTTTTCTAGAAAATACATTTTATATAAATCAGAACAGCAACATCTTTACATAACTACAGGATTGTCCCGTTTCGGAGGATCGAGAGGCTCGATGATGAAGAAGAGGACGAGTGTGTGTGTGGGAAGCAAGGTGGGTGGAAGGAGAGAGAGTTAGTCATTCCCAAAAGACTCACAGAAGAACATCAGCAAACCTGGAGAGCGAAACTTGTTCTGTTCGCTCAGAGCCTGAAGACATAACTTTATAAAGTAGCGAATATGATGTGTTTGAGAAGCCGGTGCTCTTCTGTTCATCAAGATCTTCTGTTCATCAGTGTGCGTCTCATCTAGAGTAACTCTGAACACCAACACACACACTCCAACCAACCGGCTGACCTTCCCACCTGACAAGTTAGTCATGTCATTCTTTTTATTTAAGACTGATCATATGAAGTCAGTTATAGGTGTAATTCACATCTGAGTGTCTGAGTTTGTGCCGCTGGTCCAGCGAGACTCATTTCACTTTTACTTTCACAATGACCCACACACACACTCCCTGTGCTTTACTGGAAGAGCTGCTGGTGTTTATGGGAAAGCCTCAGACACGATGCGTTCATGACGCTTGTTAACACAACTGACTAATGACTTTTGTTCAGACTCATTTCTCAATGCCAGAATTATGCCATCAACTTCTCTGGTTTAATAATGACTGAAGTCGGCAGATTCCCTTTTGTTCAGCGCCGTTTCTCGGTCTGACGTTCAGCTGAATCGAAGCTTCTTAGGAACTGAAAAAAAGATTTCAAATCTTCAAGAAAAGCACAGTGATAAATGAGTTTAAACAGGAGAAACCCAAGCGTTCAGAAACCACCTCTTTATTGTTGATATAAAAGAAAACAAGGGAACAACGAACAACATTTGAAAACCGCATGTTATTATTATTCAGAAGCAAATAAACCCGCTTGTTCCACGACGAGGGCAAGTCGCCTCTTAGTCCTTCAGGCCAAGGCCGAGCCGTCGCTCCAGTCTTCCAAGACACGGGGAACGCGGTCCAGAACCGGCCGGCACAACCGGTGTCGCTCATCAACTTCTGCGGTAACACTTGATCTTTTACACTCAGTTTAGATCTGATCGTACAAACGCTTGTACACGCAAGGTAAACAGAGTAAACTCATTCAAGAAAGTATTTCATTGTTCAGTATATGTATATGACACGTGTTTAGGCAAAAGTCAAAGTTCTCTTCATTAAAAAATGAAGAACGCAATCAGTCTTCAGAGTCGAAACACAGTACCATGAAACAACAAAAAACAGGAGCGTTATGCTTACAGTTAGCGTTAAAATAGAGGTACACACACACACACACATTACAAAACAAATCAAGGACTTTCACTTGATGCCAGTGGAAAAACTCGAGCACTCGGTGGACAAATGTACCAACAGTAGAAGCGTCCGAAACACACACCAGCAACACGAGTAACACACTGCTCAGTAAAAGCACTTCAATAAATAGAGCACTGGGAATGAAAACCTTATACAGTAGGTACTGTACACACACACTATCTCTAAACTATTTTGTACAAAAATACAATACGTTTGTTTGAGACACCAAAAACCTTATTCAAGTTTCAAAAAATAAATATCTTCTAGTTGCACAAGGTTATTTGACAGTCTAGGTATCCCTATGAATCATCTCCAAACGGATATCGATATATAAATAAAATAATCTGCATCTCCAGGAACTGCGAGGCGTTGAACAGCAGCTCTGAGGAGATGATCCCGATCCCGACGGAGACCCGTCAAGCGGAGTCCACTTCTGTGCCGTCACGACAATCTCCAGAATCCCTATCCTTTTTATCGCTATCTACTAAAAGCATAGTTGTAGTTATAGTTCAAACCATCATGCTATAAACAGAGGATAAATGTTACACATCATTTAATGTTTCTGATTCATGTGCGATTGTTTGCTAAAAAATAACGTGTCACTGAGACACTAGTATTCCAGACCAGTAATCCTCCTCGCCTCGGAAAAACAACATAAATACAACTTCTGTATAAATAAAATTCATTTCATAATTCATACAAAAAAATAAAATAAAAAAAGCAAAATACTATTGATCAAAAGCCCTTTTGTTGTCGTTCTGAATTCAGGTCAGTTTTAAGCAACATGTGTATCTTTCCCCACCGTTCCTCCAGGTTACACAGCATTAATACTCCTCAGACAGCGGCAGAAACACACATTCGCCATTGCTAACGCACTCCCGCGGGAGATTACACATCCACCATTTCTAACGCAACTGCAGGAGATTACACATCCGCCATTACTAACGGGAAAGATTACACGCTCCGCCATTACTAACGGGAAAGATTGCACGCTCCGCCATTATAGTGACTCCGGAGATTACACATCCGCCATTACTAACGCAACCGCAGGAGATTACACATCCGCCATTACTAGTGCACTCCCGCCGGAGATTACACATCCGCCATTACTAACAGGAAAGAGTAACACATCCGCCATTACTAACGCAACCACAGGAGATTACACATCCGCCATTACTAAATCAACCACAGGAGATTACACATGCCATTACTAACGTGAGAGATTATACTTCCGCCATTACTAGTGCACTCCCGCCGGATATTACACATCCGCCATTACTAACGTGAGAGATTACACATCGCCTTTACTAACGCAAAAGAGTACACATCCGCCATTACTAACAGGAAAGAGTACACATCCGCCTTTACTAACGCGAAAGATTACACGCTCCGCCATTACTAGTGCACTCCTGCAGGAGATTACACATCCGCCATTACTAGTGCGGAGATTACACATCCGCCATCACTAACGCACTCCAACGGGACCTTACAAATTAGCCATTGCTAACGCGGGAGATTACATGCTTCGCCATTACTAACGCACTCCGCGGAAGATTACACATCCGCCATTACTTAAGCACTCCGCGGAGATTACAGTGCAAAAGGTCTCGGAATGCTCAGGAATTTCCCAACTCCAAAATGGCAAAAGGTACCAGTTAAAGTTTTGCACAGTACCACAATCCCTTCTCCATAGGGGTCTCCACTTTGCTTATAATGTTTTGATATTACGCAGTAATGTAATACTTCTTAAAAAGTCTTGTATAAAATATTTTTTCTCATATATTCACAAATTGCACAATATCAAATCAACCAACAAATCAACAATATCCTGTAATGTGGGTATTGTAGACACGGTGACGAGATTTCCACTTGAAACACATCAGATACGAGAGTATAAAAGAATTTGCTCCAGCGGATGCACGGATCAGGTGCTTCGGGAAGTGTTTGCATAATAGTGCATTGTTATATAAACACAAACTCCTAAAACATATAAAGTTTGTCCAGCGGACGAACAAGACGCCGATTGTAAAGAAAAATCCTCGCTTCCATTCTTTAAAAGCGTCGCATTTACAAGTAAAAAAGAAGAATATAATAGTGCAGAATTCCAAGCACAAGTTCTTGTTTCCTTTCCGATTATCCCTAACGCGGCGCGTTGCATCCCTTTGGAGTTTTTCCTCAGGCATCCACTGCATTGAACAATTTCAATGCTAACAAATAAAAAGAACTCCGTACTTTTCAGAGAAGGAAATTCCTGAAGAGTCGGAGACCCGGACTTCAGATCTTCCCGAGGGAATCTTCCGGACGGGGTGGGTGAGATCGGAGAATGAGTGTGGTGATAAAGAGAGAGAGTGTGTTTCAGCAGCTGGTGTTCTCCGCACTCTTGGCCAAGCCGGAGCTGACAGAGATCTGGCACCCGTTGCTCACGTGGCTCATGACCTTCTGCTTGAGCTGGGACACCTGCTCCCTCAGGATGCTGGCGGTGGAGGCCAGGTCCGAGTTCTGGGTCTTCAGAACCTTCACCTTCTCCTCCAGACGAGAGATCCGTTCCAGCTTGCGTTTGCGGCACTTGGAGGCGGCAATGCGGTCGCGGAGCTTCTTGCGCTCCGCCTTGATGCGCTCCTGCGTGTCCAGGTTCGATTGGAGAGAGGCGAGGGGGGCGAGTGAGGGACCTCGGGGACTGTCTGAGAGCATCCAGAACCCTTCCCGGGGGGTGTCCCGAGGCGTGTCCAGAGGGGTGTCCACGAGGCGTGGGACGGGTAGGCCATCTGACCCGGGTATCCCGACGGGAGCTGGTTGGGGTTGTAATTGCTCAGGTTGGTGTAGATGGGAATGTCGGGGAGGTTCCTCCTGGTCAGGATCCCGGGATGGAGGCGGGAGGAGACATCAGGAGCGCCGACCAGCTGGTTCTGCTTGTGGAGATCCGCCAGAGCTTTCACGAACCCGTCCGCAAACCCCTCTTGCTCGTTAGTGGCCTGGTTCCGGTACATGAAGGGATTAGCGGATGCACTGGGGAGCCGGGCTTGTTGTAACCAGCCCCTGGTTGGACTGGATGATCAGGTGCTCCAGATCCGGAGAGGCCAGCTTGAGTAGGTTGAGGTCTGGCGAGGACATGTTGGGATTGTTCCCGCTCATGTTGGGATTCCCATTCCCAGTTTGTCCCTGCAGAAGCTTCAGGCTGGAGGCATTGCCCCCGTTGGAGAAATTATGTGGCATGTTGCTCTTCTTGCTCATAATCTTGTGGCCTTGGTATCGATCGTAAGTCTGAATTTGCCCAAAGTTGGGAACGCTATCATCGTGATAGAAGGGCGTTTCCATCTTACCCGTCATTGAAACAGCAAGATAGATTCCTCACAAGACATAATACGGCTAGAAATTGTTGTCTCTTCAGCCATCTGCTCCTTCCATTACGGGGAAATAAAAGTGCTGCTCAAAATTCGGATGAACGTTTCTCAGCATTAAACCTACAAAAGAGTAGATGAGATGAAAATAATCAATTGAAATCAAAGTAAAAAAAATACTGTATAATTTATAATGAAGCAAATAACCAACACTGACATCTATGCTGTTCATAGTAAATTTATGTGAGCAATAATCCAGCGTGATTGATCTCCATAGGGACATTCAATAACATTTAACAAAAACTACCCAAGACACACGCACGCGCGCACACACACACAGAGTTTCAGTCTCTACATGATTCGTGTGTCATTAAAGCTGATGAAACCAGGAAGCCTCGTTACAGTTCTTCCCGGCAATAAACCTGGGCTTTCCTGGCTCCGTCCACACACAGCTGAGCTTCTCTTACACTTTCTTATTAATTTCAGCACATGGTCGTTAGAAAATCCCCCGTCAAAATCCCAAAGCGTGTACACACACACACACACACACACACACACACACACACACACACACACACACACACACACACACAGACAGAGAGAGAGAGACACTCGCTCACTCTGAATAGAGAGATAAACAGGCAGAAGCGCCACTTACTCTGATCGATATATAATAGCGATCTATAGTGAAGGTTCCCACCACACAATCCACTGCGTCAAAGCTCCGGTTAGTCACACTGTTAACCAGTATTAAAACTGCGCGTCGAGCACAATCTGAACCCACGCGCCGCGCCGTGACGCGCGATGAATGAACCCCAGCACTTCTGCTCGCTGCTGCACAGCGACTGAGGGACTTTCTGCTCGGATGATTATTAATAACACACGCCCTTCTGTTCTCTCCAGTTCCTGAAACTAACGCAAGAGCGCACACGCCTCCTCCAGCTCAAACGCGTCGCGTTTATTGGCTGGTGGAGCGTCGCCGCGCGTGCACGCTCTGTTACAGGATCACGTGATTGTTATACACTTTAATATGTGCTGCTGTTATTCAAATATGCTCTCGGGTGAATGTCACGTTTAAGTTTGTTAAATGCCAACCAGAATGCCGTCTGTGTTTTACAGAAATGGATTTTCTTGAACAGCTTTTGAATTAAATTGTGAATTAATTATATAGCCTAGTGAATTACATTTCCAAATGCCTTGTAATCTAGTCTTATTTATTGAAAGAACAAACACTGTAAGCACACATATAGTTCTGTTTAGTTTTTTTCTTGCTTAATATTCTGTTTTAATGTTTTTCTTCTCATCAATTATTCATCAATCAAATTTTTAAGGTCGCCTACGTTACTGTTGCTCATTTCTTTTTATGCATTTATCTCTCTAGCTCAGACTTTGCAGTTGACATTTATGCATTTGACAGATGTTTTTTTATCCAAAACAACTTTCATTGAAATAAAGGTGCACATTTTTATCAGTTCTTCATTCCAGAATTCGAACCCTGGTGCTGGCGTAGAAGTTCTGCTGTTTGAGTTACAGCACTGATTGTTAACTCTAGTTTTAATGAGTGTTTGGGGGGTTCATGTGTGTGTGTGTGTGAGTGTGATTCCCTTCAGGGAAGCGTTTGGTGTATCTGACCAACACCAGTCCTGATCCTGATCCGAGCTGTGACCTTCTATCTCGACTTACCTGAGAGCAAAACGTGTGTGTGAGGGTGTGTGTGTGTCTAACAGAAGTTCACTTCAAGGTCATCGGCATACACCCAAGCCTCTCCTGCATTAATTTAAAAAGAAACAATTGCGTATGCATACATTCTTCAGAGAGTTTATAGCATATATACATACCAATGTGTTCTAAATGTATAATTTTCTATCAAACAGTAGCGTTCACTTCCTCACAACATGCTTTGAATTTGTTGGTTTCATTTGAATAATTTCAGCAAAAATGTTCAGGGTTTTCAGTTCTAATGGAGAGAAATATAAAATAAAAAAACATGTTTTGCTTGTATATTGAAATGTTTATGTGTGTTGCCAAATAAGTCACCATAAAATGAGATATTGTTTGGCTGGATTAGAGAAAAAGGGAGGAACTGGTAAACCAAATCCTGTGAGGGAAACATTTGGAACAGACATTTAGCATTTGAAAGGCTCATAGAAACACACAGCGCCTGTGAAGCCGTGATGAAATAATCTTTCGGCCCATTTCTGTGATGAGAGAGAGCGCTGGAACTGGTGCGGTGTGTGTCCATGTTTAATATCTCACTCTTCCTCCTACGGCTTTTCTCCTTCATGGATGTCTGATGCTGTCAGAAAGACTGGAGTGAAAGCAGACGTTCTTCGTATGAGTTCTCTTTAATGAGTTTCTGTCCCTCAGAGACACTGAACACACACCTGAGCTCACCTTTTCACTTTCAGTGTGATGTGATCAGACCGTCCTGAGCTGACGGTAAACATCAGTGTATTGAGAAACACACAGATCCATCACAGCTCGAACACAAACAGCTCTCCGGAGAGCAGAGGAATAACCCTGTGTGTCCATGAGCTAACGTCTCACGCAGCAGAGTAAACATGTGTTTATTCCAGCTTAACGTGTGTGTGTGTGTGTCCAAGAGACTCACAGGTCCCTGTTTTACTGACGGAAGAATATCCATGTTTTCCGGCACCAGTTTCAAACCCCGAGTCTGATGAAACCTCAGAGATGACACACAGATCGGCTTTTTGTCATACTGAATACTCTACTAATACTCTATTAATACTTTACTAATACTCTAGAGAGAGTTAGAGATGTTGGTGCAACGTTCAGCCTACTTATAGTCAACTGAATGTGTTAAAGGAACCATCCAAATAAAGTGAAAACCAATATATATATAGATACACTCACCGGCCACTTTATTAGGTACACCTCTCCAACTGCTCGTTAACACTTAATTTCTAAGCAGCCAACCACATGGCGGCAACTCAGTGCATTTAGGCATGTAGACATGGTCAAGACAATCTCCTGCAGTTCAAACCGAGCATCAGTATGGGGAAGAAAGGTGATTTGAGTGACTTTGAACGTGGCATGATTGTTGGTGCCAGAAGGGCTGGTCTGAGTATTTCAGAAACTGCTAATCTACTGGGATTTTCACGCACAACCATCTCTAGGGTTTACAGAGAATGGTCAGAAAAAGAAAAAACATCCAGTGAGCAGCAGTTCTGTGGGCGGAAATGCCTTGTTGATGCCAGAGGTCAGAGGAGAATGGCCAGACTGGTTCAAGCTGATAGAAGGGCAACAGTGACTCAAATAACCACCCGTTACAACCAAGGTGGGCAGAAGAGCATCTCTGAACGCACAGTACGTCGAACTTTGAGGCAGATGGGCTACAGCAGCAGAAGACCACACCGGGTGCCACTCCTTTCAGCTAAGGACAGGAAACTGAGGCTACAATTTGCACAAGCTCATCGAAATTGGACAATAGAAGATTGGAAAAACGTTGCCTGGTCTGATGAGTCTCGATTTCTGCTGCGACATTCGGATGGTAGGGTCAGAATTTGGCGTCTACAACATGAAAGCATGGATCCATCCTGCCTTGTATCGAACGGTTCAGGCTGGTGGTGGTGGTGTCATGGTGTGGGGAATATTTCTTGGCACTCTTTGGGCCCCTTGGTACCAATTGAGCATCGTTGCAACGCCACAGCCTACCTGAGTATTGTTGCTGACCATGTCCATCCCTTTATGACCACAATGTACCCAACTTCTGATGGCTACTTTCAGCAGGATAATGCGCCATGTCATAAAGCTGAGAATCATCTCAGACTGGTTTCTTGAACATGACAATGAGTTCGCTGTACTCAAATAGCCTCCACAGTCACCAGATCTCAATCCAATAGAGCATCTTTGGGATGTGGTGGAACGGGAGATTCGCATCATGGATGTGCAGCCGACAAATCTGCGGCAACTGTGTGATGCCATCATGTCAATATGGACCAAACTCCCTGAGGAATGCTTCCAGCACCTTGTTGAATCTATGCCACGAAGAATTGAGGCAGTTCTGAAGGCAAAAGGGGGTCCAACCCGTTACTAGCATGGGGTACCTAATAAAGTGGCCGGTGAGTGTATATATATATATATATATATATATATATATATATATATATATATATATATATATATATATATATATATATATACGTCGCTGTCCGATGAAATCGTATGTCCATTTTGCACGATTTTGAGATTTTTTCACGGATAGAATGTCCAGGTTCATTTCCGTATACAGCATGCGTCACATTTTCTAAATGACCAATGAAAAGTTGTGAAATCATGTCATCTGATTTCCACGTATTTCCATTTGCTGTCAATCACGCAGCGTATCTCCCATAGACAGTATGGTGTCTCCCCGCCCTGTGGAGGCATCTCGCGGTCTCGTGAAGTTTCTCGCGGTCTCGTCTCTGAGACCCCTACACCTGGTATTATAATGCGATCTGTATCCAGATAAGTTATCCGGATAATAAAAAAGACATGTTAATGCAAGGTATAAATACGTCGTGATCGGATCTGCCTGACCATCCGGAGGTAGTCTGGCTCGCATTGTGTTCAGATCTTTACTAGGTGTAAACGCAATCTGGTTGAACCACATATGTATATTTTACTCCTCCCAAAAATGCTAAAAAAAATAAACGAGTGAGAGCGTGTTATACAGGCTATATGACACGTTATAGTCAGATATGACGGCGCTACTGCGACACACATCACCGCAGATGAGCAGCTGCTTCAAAAGTGAAAAGTAAGTCGCACACAATCATCTTCTCAATCATCTTCAAGTAAAGAAACGAAGTGATCTTACAGGGCAGGCTGTTGCCACACTCTCTTATTGATGCATTTCTTTGATATTGAAATTAGCTGATGATAAAATGCAGCTCATATCTGTAATAAAATGCAGCTCATTTCCGACAAAATTACGGTAGGATTGTGTAAATAAAGTATCAGTCTAGCATCGCCATCCATGCCAGTGTATTGATTCATTGTCTCTTCATAGTTTGCAAGAAATATTTAATAAACCGAGCGTATTTAATAAACTGAGCGTAGCCTATTCATCTGTCAATATGAAACGCGATTTGGTCATTCTAATTAATGATCAGAAGAACGCGTATCGACCACCGTTACTATACAATATGCACATATGTCCATTTAAACTCAATTTTGGGTCAAATATGGATTATATCATGACACTGGCAAGAATATGGTTACATTTAAAGATGTTGTGCCAAGCATGACAACGCTACGTTCAGCTGCTTTTGAAATTACATGTTTTTTTCACTTCCTGAAAAGTAACCGTTTTGGACATACGTGAGTTTCATCGGGCAGCGACGATATATATATATATATATTAAGAGTCAACGTTTGTTTTGTCCTGCTGTGTGTGTGTGTGTGGGTTCCTCTCAGTTCTGTCTGATTTAGTAAAAATGCCATTTTATTTGAATCTCTTTCTTTTTTTTGCTCTGGGATTGACTCTAAAAATGAAGCTATATCATGTAAAATATGAATATATGAAATATTGACTAATAAGAAATATGTTACTATTGCTCACAGCTGAATTGGACTTACCAATTTGGTTTGAGCTTTACGCATTATCGAGCTGGCCTGAATCAGCAAGTTGATCTGAATAATGACTCTATTTTAGGGCTGTGTTACAGCAGAATGTGAGTTTGTCTCAAATCTGATGAATTTCATCCTTGACTCTGTGTGTGTGTGTGTGTTACTGAAGCTGATGTGAAACTTGTATAAAGCTGTAGCGAGTGTGTTCCCCGTGACGGTGTAACGCGTTTAGAAGAGATGGGACTCGAGCTGCCACTCATTTCTCTCAGGAATCCTGTTCTGACTGGATCTGAAGAGCAGAAGGGAAATTCAGGTTTCTGGAGACGCGTCATTAAGAGGATGATTCACATGACGGAGGTGTAATCACGGATTGTTCATACATGTATCTGTTAAACCATCATGTGACATATAACCTGATCTAGATGTCAGAGATCGAGTCTCATACTGGCCGTTTCATTATCACCAGTTCTAATGGCAAAATTAACCAGTTGATACACAGAGCTTCTCACTTCCAGTCTAGAATAATCAACCAATCAATAAATCCATCAGTCAATCAATCAATCACATGTCTAAACATTCTTCGATCAACATTTACTGGAGGAGATAATAAGTCTTGTTTACTGAAAAATGCATCAACATGAAGTGAGTTTGTGCTTAAAACAAGAACTAAAATCTGCCAGTGGAGTCAGGAAAACAAACTTCATTCAAAGGGAAAAGCGGATTATTTAACTGGCAAAATCACTCCATTTTGATGCATTTTTCAGTAAACAAGACTTATTCAAGAATGTTTATATATTTGTACTAGAAAACAAGACTTGATTGTGATGGAAATGATCATGTTTGCTGTGTATACAGTCTAAAATACACACATTTCAGAAGATTGGACCTTTTAGTCAGGAAATGTGTCTCTTTGAATTTATGTTTGTTGGGATACGGGAGACCTTGTGATATTGTTAACTTTACAATGATGCTTCATCAATATCTTTTCATCACAGGCTGTTACTGTATAACCACATCTATCCCACCACTGTGAACGATGTGGAGTAAATGTGCGTGAGATGAAGCAGCTCCTCATCATTCGCATGACTCTCTCTCTCTCCTGTTGCCACAGAAACATCGGTTGAATGTCAAGTTTGGACTCAGCGCCACGGTTTGAGCTTCAGCAGAGAGAGAACAATTCAGATCCGCCAAGACGAGCGTGAGAAACAAAGCATCGAAGATGTGAAGAGTGAGAGAGACAGGAAGAGAGAGCAGAATGTGTTGTGTTGTGTTTGAGATGTGTTGTGTTTGAGATGTGTTGTGTTCGAGATGTGTTGTGTTCGAGATGTGTTGTGTTTGAGATGTGTTGTGTTCGAGATGTGTTGTGTTCTGAGATGTGTCGTGTTCGAGATGTGTCGTGTTCGAGATGTGTTCGTGTTTAAGATGTGTTGTGTTTGAGATGTGTTGTGTCTTGAGATGTGTTGTGCTTCTAGATGTGTTGTGTTCTAGATGTGTTGTGTCTTGAGATGTGTTGTGCTCGAGATGTGTTGTGCTCTAAAGATGTGTTGTGCTCTAGATGTGTTGTGTCTTGAGATGTGTTGTGCTCTGAGATGTGTTGTGTTTAGATGTGTTGTGCTCGAGATGTGTTGTGTCTTAAGATGTGTTGTGTCTTAGAGATGTGTTGTGCTTTAGATGTGTTGTGCTCGAGATGTGTTGTGCTCTAGAGATGTGTTGTGCTTGAAGATGTGTTGTGTTCGAGATGTGTTGTGTTCGAGATGTGTTGTGTTATAGATGTGTTGTGTTCTAGAGATGTGTTGTGCTTAGAGATGTGTGGTGCTCAGATGTGTGGTGCTTGAGATGTGTGGTGTTTGAAGATGTGTGGTGCTTGAGATGTGTGGTGCTCGAGATGTGTGGTGCTCGAGATGTGTGGTGTTCGAGATGTGTGGTGCTTGAGATGTGTGGTGCTAGATGTGTGGTGCTAGAGATGTGTGGTGCTATGAGATGTGTGGTGTTAGAGATGTGTGGTGTTTGAGATGTGTGGTGTTTGAGATGTGTGGTGTTTGAAGATGTGTGGTGTTTGAGATGTGTGGTGTTTGAGATGTGTGGTGCTTGAGATGTGTGGTGTTTGAGATGTGTGGTGTTTGAGATGTGTGGTGTTTGAGATGTGTGGTGTTTGAGATGTGTGGTGTTTGAGATGTGTGGTGTTTGAGATGTGTGGTGCTCGAGATGTGTGGTGCTCTAAGATGTGTGGTGCTAGAGATGTGTGGTGCTCTGAGATGTGTGGTGCTTGAGATGTGTGGTGTTTGAGATGTGTGGTGTTTGAGATGTGTGGTGTTTGAGATGTGTGGTGCTCTGAGATGTGTGGTGTTTGAGATGTGTGGTGTTCTGAGATGTGTGGTGCTGTGTGAGATGTGTGGTGTTTGAGATGTGTGGTGCTTGAGATGTGTGGTGCTCGAAGATGTGTGGTGCTTGAAGATGTGTGGTGTTTGAGATGTGTGGTGCTTGAGATGTGTTGTGCTTGAGATGTGTTGTGCTTGAGATGTGTTGTGCTTGAGATGTGTTGTGCTTGAGATGTGTTGTGCTTGAGATGTGTGGTGCTTGAGATGTGTGGTGCTTGAGATGTGTGGTGTTTGAGATGTGTGGTGTTTGAGATGTGTGGTGTTTGAGATGTGTGGTGTTTGAGATGTGTGGTGTTTGAGATGTGTGGTGTTTGAGATGTGTGGTGTTTGAGATGTGTGGTGTTTGAGATGTGTGGTGTTTGAGATGTGTGGTGTTTGAGATGTGTTGTTCTTGAGATGTGTTTGAGATGTGTTTGAGATGTGTTGTGTTTGAGATGTGCGGTGCTTGAGATGTGTGGTGCTTGAGATGTGTGGTGTTTGAGATGTGTGGTGTTTGAGATGTGTGGTGTTTGAGATGTGTGGTGTTTGAGATGTGTGGTGTTTGAGATGTGTGGTGTTTGAGATGTGTGATGTTTGAGATGTGTGGTGTTTGAGATGTGTTGTGTTAAGAAAACCGATCAATCACCCAAACCAGAGACACAGGAACATAAAGAGTTTGTTTGATTGTTTATTCGTTAAGCTGTCTTGATTAAACAATATTGTATTTCTCAGAAGCTTTAAAGCTTAGGTCATTTCAGAATTGAAATGTCCTGATAATGTACTCTCCCTCACCTCATCTAAGATGTCCATGTGTTTCTTTCTTCAGTCGGACAGAAACAGGAAGGATCGACCCAGTGTTTATAAAGCTGTGCAAAGACTGAGTCAAACGCAATTTACAAAAAATAAACGAAATAAAAGGTTAAACAATAATGTCAGATGATTTTGAAGTTGGAGGAGAATGGAATGGCATAACCTACACTTTCCATTTTCCTCAAAACCCTTCATTTCTTTTCAACAGAAGAAAGAAAGAATATCTCGGATGATGTGGGTAGAGTTAATTATCAGGAAATTTAAATTCTGGAGTGAATTTCTTTCAAATAATAATGAAAGTGAAAAACATGTTTGATATAGTATTTTTTGTAACCCTTTCCTTCATAGATTTTGCTAGAGGAATCACAGGGTTTGTGGAACTACAGCACATGGAGCTCATGTTTCTTTAAAGATGCCAGTGTTTCTCACAGCACATGCAATGCCACGTCTCGATTTACGAGTCTATAAAAGCGTTGGCCAATCATCATCGACTGGGAAGTAAAAAGCAGAGACGTGTGATTCCAGGATGAGATGCTCAACAGGCCAATATTTACTGAAGAAACACAAAATAACTAATGCGGTCGCATTCTGCTGGCCTGACATAAGGCCATTTAACATTCGCTCCGCCAGTTGGGTTTCTTCCATCTTCCCGGGCAACCATAGATAATGATGAGCACCAGCTCCAGTGATCGACACACGACATCCTCGGTCCACAGAGAAATCAACCATTCATCTCCAACCACACGTTGGTTCTGTTCAGTTCTGCATGAGGATCTCGATCAGAATCAACTCAGAAGAGTGAGTCTCAGTCCGAGTCTGACTAATCTGAGTCTCAGTCCGAGTCTGAATCTGAGTCTCAGTCCGAGTCTGAATATGAGTCTCAGTCCGAGTCTGATTCTGAATATGAGTCTCAGTCCGAGTCTGAGTCTGAATCTGAGTCTCAGTCCGAGTCTGAGTCTCAGTCCGAGTCTGAATATGAGTCTCAGTTCGAGTCTGAGTCTGAATCTGAGTCTCAGTCCGAGTCTGAGTCTGAATATGAGTCTCAGTCCGAGTCTGAATATGAGTCTCAGTCTGAGTCTGAGTCTGAATGTGAGTCTCAGTCCAAGTCTGAGTCTGAATGTGAATCTCAGTCCGAGTCTGAGTCTGAATATGAGTCTCAGTTCGAGTCTGAAACTGAGTCTCTAGTCTGAGTCTGAATATGAGTCTCAGTCCGAGTCTGAGTCTGAATATGAGTCTCAGTCCGAGTCTGAATATGAGTCTCAGTCCGAGTCTAAGTCTGAATATGAGTCTCAGTCTGAGTCTCAGTCCGAGTCTGAATATGAGTCTCAGTCCAGAGTCTGAGTCTGAATGTGAGTCTCAGTCCGAGTCTGAATATGAGTCTCAGTCCGAGTCTGAGTCTGAAACTGATTCTCAGTCTGAGTCTGAGTCTGAATGTGAGTCTCAGTCTGAGTCTGAGTCTGAATATGAGTCTCAGTCCGAGTCTGAGTCTGAATCTGAGTCTCAGTCCGAGTCTGAGTCTGAATATGAGTCTCAGTCCGAGTCTGAGTCTGAATCTGAGTCTCAGTCCGAGTCTGAGTCTGAATCTGAGTCTCAGTCCGAGTCTGAATATGAGTCTCAGTCCAAGTCTGAATATGAGTCTCAGTCCGAGTCTGAGTCTGAATGCAAGTCTCAGTCCGAGTCTGAATGTGAATCTCAGTCCGAGTCTGAGTCTGAATATGAGTCTCAGTTCGAGTCTGAAACTGAGTCTCGGTCTGAGTCTGAATATGAGTCTCAGTCCAAGTCTGAGTCTGAATCTGAGTCTCAGTCCAAGTCTGAATATGAGTCTCAGTCTGAGTCTGACTCTGAGTCTCAGTCCGAGTCTAAGTCTGAATATGAGTCTCAGTCCGAGTCTGAGTCTGAATCTGAGTCTCAGTCCGAGTCTGAATATGAGTCTCAGTCCGAGTCTGAGTCTGAATGTGAGTCTCAGTCCGAGTCTGAATATGAGTCTCAGTCTCGAGTCTGAAACTGATTCTCAATCTGAGTCTGAGTCTGAATATGAGTCTCAGTCCGAGTCTGAGATGTGAGTCTCAGTCCGAGTCTGAATATGAGTCTCAGTCCGAGTCTGAGTCTGAATGTGAGTCTCAGTCCGAGTCTGAGTCTGAATATGAGTCTCAGTCCGAGTCTGAGTCTGAATCTGAGTCTCAGTCCAAGTCTGAGTCTGAATATGAGTCTCAGTCCGAGTCTGAGTCTGAGTCTCAGTCAGAGTCTGAATCTCAGTCTCGAGTCTGAATCTGAGTCTCAGTCCAAGTCTGAATCTGAGTCTCAGTCCGAGTCTGAATATGAGTCTCAGTCCAGAGTCTGAATATGAGTCTCAGTCCGAGTCTGAATATGAGTCTCAGTCCGAGTCTGAATATGAGTCTCAGTCCAGAGTCTGAATATGAGTCTCAGTCCGAGTCTGAGTCTGAATGCGAGTCTCAGTCCGAGTCTGAGTCTGAATGTGAATCTCAGTCCGAGTCTGAGTCTGAATCTGAGTCTCAGTCCGAGTCTGAATATGAGTCTCAGTCCAAGTCTGAATATGAGTCTCAGTCCGAGTCTGAATATGAGTCTCAGTCCGAGTCTGAATATGAGTCTCAGTCCGAGTCTGAATGCGAGTCTCAGTCCAGAGTCTGAATGTGAATCTCAGTCTGAGTCTGAGTCTGAATATGAGTCTCAGTTCGAGTCTGAAACCGAGTCTCGGTCTGAATATGAGTCTCTAGTCCGAGTCCGAGTCTGAATATGAGTCTCAGTCCGAGTCTGAGTCTGAATGTGAGTCTCAGTCCGAGTCTGAGTCTGAATGTGAGTCTCAGTCCGAGTCTGAGTCTGAATATGAGTCTCAGTCCGAGTCTGAAACTGATTCTCAATCTGAGTCTGAGTCTGAATATGAGTCTCAGTCCTGAGTCTGAATATGAGTCTCAGTCCGAGTCTGAGTCTGAATGTGAGTCTCAGTCCGAGTCTGAGTCTGAATATGAGTCTCAGTCCGAGTCTGAGTCTGAAACTGATTCACAATCTGAGTCTGAGTCTGAATATGAGTCTCGAGTCAGAGTATGAGTCTCAGTCCGAGTCTGAATATGAGTCTCAGTCTCGAGTCTGAGTCTCAGTCCGAGTCTAAGTCTGAATATGAGTCTCAGTCCAAGTCTGAATATGAGTCTCAGTCCAAGTCTGAATCTGAGTCTCAGTCCGAGTCTGAATATGAGTCTCAGTCCGAGTCTGAGTCTGAAACTGATTCTCAATCTGAGTCTGAGTCTGAATATGAGTCTCAGTCCTAGTCTGAATATGAGTCTGTCCGAGTCTGAGTCTGAATGTGAGTCTCAGTCCGAGTCTGAATATGAGTCTCAGTCCGAGTCTGAGTCTGAAACTGATTCACAATCTGAGTCTGAGTCTGAATATGAGTCTGAGTCTGAATATGAGTCTCAGTCCGAGGCTGAGTCTGAAACTGATTCACAATCTGAGTCTGAGTCTGAATATGAGTCTGAGTCAGAATATGAGTCTCAGTCCGAGTCTGAATATGAGTCTCAGTCCGAGTCTGAGTCTCAGTCCAAGTCTAAGTCTGAATATGAGTCTCAGTCCAAGTCTGAATATGAGTCTCAGTCCGAGTCTGAATCTGAAGTCTCAGTCCGAGTCTGAATGTGAGTCTCAGTCCGAGTCTGAATTTGAGTCTCAGTCCGAGTCTGAATATGAGTCTCAGTCCGAGTCTGAATCTGAGTCTCAGTCAGAGTCTGAATATGAGTCTCAGTCCGAGTCTGAATATGAGTCTCAGTCCGAAGTCTGACCCTGCGTCCCAATTCGCTTACTTATACTACGCCCTGAAAGTATGAACTCTTTTTGCGAAGAAAAAGTACACACTTTTGAGTGTGTAGCAAAAGAGTAGGCAAGCTTTGGGACCTACTATCACGTGATCTTTAACGGACAGCTCTGTCGTGTCCTGTGTGCATCATGTCACCGTAAACTGCCCTGTCAATCATCTTGTCACAGTTAAAATCCTCCATTCAATCTAATTTGATTTCCTACCGTATCAGGAGCACATTAATCTGCCAGTCGTGGGTCTTTCATGCAGATACTTTCCTCATGTTTGCAATTTGAATATAATGATGCATTTAAAAAGTAATGGCTAAACAGTGTCTTTACAAAAGTTCACAATGCTGCTACAGATGCAATATAATGTGGAGAACACTGAATAAATTAATTTGCGTTAGGTTAGATAGTGATAATCACTTAAACCTCTTTATCTAAACAACCTCTCAACATAACCGCGGACTCGTGCAGTCCTCCAGTGTCTGTAGTTTTTTTAACACTTTTTACTGATGTTTGTAGTTCTAATTCGAATCCTCGTCTAACGCGCAATGGGTTGTGGGCAATATCAGCCGTAAGAGTGTGCATCGAATCTACACTTCGGATTCTGACCGGAAAAGTAGACCATCCGGGTATCTTTGAAACACTCATTTCAACATACTACAATTTGGGACGCACTAATTCTATTTCCGAATGCAATTTCAGGACGGATCATGTGCTGAATTGGACGCAGCATGAGACTGAGTCTGAGACTGAATCTCAGTCTGAGTCTGAATATGAGTCTGAATCGGAGTCTGAATCTGAATGTGAGTCTGAATCTGAATCTGAGTCTGAATCTGAATATGAGTCTGAATCTGAATATGAGTCTGAATGTGAGCAGCCATTTAGCAGCCACCTAATTCTCAATTCTGTATGTTGTGTGAATGTTTATAGATAATGTACACAAAAAAATTACAGCAGTTATAGGAATGTATTTGAATCCCATTTGAATTCTGTTTCCTTAAAGGGGACATATCATAGAAATCTGACTTTCCCTGTGTGTGTAAGTACTATAATCGGCCGCTGTCTACCGACACAGAAAACTTAAAAACTGAAACCCAGTTACTGTGTTCTGGTGAGTCTTTCTCTACAAGTGTGTCCAACAATAAAGCAGATCAGATTTCTCACCCTTCTGACTTATGAAGAGGAACTTTATAATATCCCCGGCCCTTAATCTGCACGTTCACACACACACACACACACACACACACACACACACACACACACACACACACACACACACACTGGGTTCGGCAAACGCCAACAGAGCCCAGTTCTAACGCACTGGAGAAGATCCAGCTGAGCCTGAAACTGTTCTGTGGTCAGCACAGACGACACTAACACTATTGAGCAGAACATGTGACCGCTGTCTTATAAACACTGTCTCAGGAACTGTGGACACTTGTGGAAGAGTTCAACATGATGATGAGATGATCAGAGGAACTCCACAACAACTACACAAATGTCTCCGCTAACATTCAGAAACGTGTAAACGTGAAGCTCTCCCGAGTCTCTCCGTAAGGCGGAGCTAAAGCTGCTGTTACTCCTGATCCTGAATCAGTCAGATCGGCCTGTGTTGATATTGCAGGAGTCTCTGAAGCTTGTGTGAAAGCCCCGCCCTCTTCTGAACGGAGGCGGAGCTGAAGCTCATTTGCATTTAAAGGGACACACAAAAACGGCACATTTTTGCTCACATTCAAAAAGGGACAAATTTGACAAGCTATAATAAATGATCTGAGGGGAATTTTGAGCACCTTTATATTCTTCAATTTGTTTTTTAATTTAAGTCCATGTGCACATCTTTCTCACACACACACCAAATCAAATGAACAGTGAAAGTTCTCTCAGTCTGGCAGATGCAGTGACTCACGGGATTTAACTAGTGTTTGTGACGCTTAATTCATTGTGACAGTCGGAAAATGTTAAATCCTCGGGGCTTTGCACACACTCACGGCTAAGTAGGTTAAACAGAACAGAAGCAACAGGGATCGATTTCAGACGCTTCGCTTCAGACCGACATCCAGCGTCTGATTCATGTAAACACTGATAAACACTTCATATCACCAACTTGCTCATCGGCTCGTCTAGTGTTTCACACACACTGGATTATTATACGATATTTAGCTTATATGTGTTAATCTTATTCCTATGTGTGTGTGTGTGTGTGTGTGTCTGTGTTCATGGAGACTGAATGTTGTGGTCTCGTGGGTGTTCATGCATCTACATTTTAATGGCACACTGAATGTAAATCTGCATGTAATGTCATATATGAGACATCTCCTGTGATGCTGAAATGAACACAGGGAACGAACTGTGTGTGTGTGTGTGTGTCAACATTTCATGATTCAATAAAAAGGGTACGAGGTGCACAAAGTTTTTCACGTGTGGCATCAGTCAATAAACCCTCAGATAGACTCGAGTGGAGTTTGAGACACCAGTGCAGTCTAGATAGAGGGGTTTAATCAGAGTTTACATTAGATGACAAAGCCAAACTCCAGATGAATCCACACACACACGCACACACGCACACACACACACACACACACACACTGCTGATGTCACTCCTCTTTCTCCTGCTGCTCAGAGAAACGTCGTGTTTTTCCTTTACAGTTTTTGTGCTTTTAATGATCTTTCAAACTCACCCTCTCACACACACACAAACACACACATACACACACTGCATTTTCCTACGGCTCCACCCACCTGCGAAGTGTGTGTGAGTGTTAGAGAGAGAAAGTTAGTGTGTGCGTGTGCGTGTGTGTGTGTGTATGTGTGTTATTGCTGTGTTTTTGAGAGTGTTTAGTGATGTAAATGAACATAGAAACCCATGTGCAACAGAGACACTCACACACACACATCTGGAATGAAGTAAACTGGTGTCAACAATCACAGTGTGAATGAGAAGATGATCAGCTCACACACACTTTTTTTAAGTAAGACTATAATTTTAGAAAAAGTAATATTTAAAAAAAAAGACATGATGTGAATTAAAGTCAAACAAGTCAAACTACCAGTTTGGGATTGTGGTTCACAAGTTCATTACAAAAACTTTGGTTAAATGTGTTTTTAGAAGTTGGTCATAAACTTGATAGACTTGGGGTCGCACACAGGATGTCATTAACCCTTTATTCATTAGTGGGATGGCCTTCGTTACACACCCGGCGCCTATAAGCCACTGGTATCATCTAATCTACAAGTGCTTATTAGGCTAAACCTCATTAACTAGATCTCCTACACCTGTGTCGTGCCAACACACACCTGCGCTCACACACACCTCTCTAGTTCGGCCGCCTTACTTTTCAATTTTCTGCTGTAAACGATTGGAATAATTTACAAAAATCTCTCAAACAGTTTTAAAGCAACACTTTCCTAACCTACTAACGGGCCACTGTACATGTTCATATTACATCTGTTACAGCGATGTTGAAATAATACTTCATCACGTCATGCTCAGGGCATCAATCCTCCAGATATACTGCGTGTGTTCTCATTTATCAGTTTAAATTTACCCTAATTCTTGTACATTTTTGTTCTTTATGTTCAGCATCTGAATTGAACCTGAACATTTTTATGTGTGATTATAAATTTGAATGTTTTATACACAACGAGTAATGTTATGTTGCCTTGCACTTTTAGCCTCGTCTTGGCCACGTCGAACAGAGAACTTGTTCTCAACTAATTAACCTGCTTAAATGAAGGTAAAATGAATGGCGTATTGTGGTGTTTAATGTAGAAATTTGTTATTCTAAAAATGTAATTTCAAAATGGCGGCTGCGTGAAATCGGCGTATAAGAACACAGAGTTTAGACAAACTAAAGAGTAAAGTTTCGTTATTAACAGGAGTGATGGGAAACAAACCGACGGGAAATGTGTTGATCGAGAACGAGTGAAGGAATGCTCTTCCTCAGTCTATTAATATCTAAACATTCTCAACATTTACTGGAGAAGAAGCAGAATGGAGTCAGAAAATAATCTCAATTCAAAGGGAAACAAGATTATTTTTCTGACCTCGCTGGAAGATGAGTCATTTAGATCATGTTTGGATCATAAACTGAAGCACATTTGAAGGCCGTAAAGTGAATGAATGTATTCTAGAAACTGTTGAGTGATAGTTTGAGTATGAGCTCATTCAGTGTGTGTGTGTGTGTGTGGTGTGTGATTCCCAATCTCTCTGTGTCTGCAGCAATGACTGATGGGTAATTTCTGTGAGCCCTGAGTTCACTCATATCACTCATTCACGAGTTTGACACAGAATGTAGATTAAAGATGTTTAAAGCGAAGGAGATCATCATCAATGAGAAGATTCTTTAACACTCTTATTTATCTTTATATATCAATGTACTTTTATTACCTATTTTGTTTCACAGAAAATAGATAAAAGAAAAAACTCAATGACCATTGGTCAATGCTGATTATTAAACCAGTAGATTTCCTGAACGTGATCCTGATGAACTGCATTCAGTAGATCATCTTCCTCAGAAATAATTAGTAATAAGTAATAAGTACAAGTACATGAGCTCCTCAAAATAATAATCTCGAGCAATAACATTATAAATCATCATTCGTCACTTTTCTATATAAAGATCTTTTTTTCTTTCAGTGGGAGTGAGTCACTCAACTTCCCAAAAATATCCTCATCATCATCATCATCCTCCTCCTCATCATCATCATTCACTCATTCCCAGAGCATCACGTCACAAGAGCTTTGACACGCGTTTATTTTTATCTAAAGATGAGCAGTGATGGATTATTAGAGAATACTTGTTATCCTGTATTTCTGATTGATTGTAAAATGACTGATGAACGTCAGATCTCTTGGGTTTATACGTGTGACCCCGTGACCCTGACCCTGACCCCATGACCTCGTCAGTCTCCTGCTGATGACCTTTACACACGCCTCTTTAAAAAGCAATAACGTTTTATTAATGAAAAGTTGAATTTCACACACCAGCTGATATCTTCATCCTCTGATCATGAATCTCACTGAACCCGTCACTGTCATCAAGAGCACAGGACAGAAATATGAAATCATATTTAGGCCACTTTTCTTCACCGTTAAACAGATTTAACATCTTAGTAGTTTTCATTAGAATTTAATTTCTCAAACTTTACATACAATACAGCCATCAAGTGTTAGACAGTATTCTAGGTTAGTGCGTGCAGAGGTTTTTGGTCCAATCATTAGGAACTTTCTAGTTCCTAATGATTAGAAATTACTAGTCATCCAAATCTTTACATCAGCGATGCATTTCGTTAATTTCTTGAATTGGCAAGTTTCGTCAGGGCGTGAAGAGATATAGAGCTGAGTATCATAAGCATAACAGTGAAAACTAATTCCATGTTTCCTAATGATTTCTCCTAATGGTATCATGTACAGAGTGAACTGCAGCGGTCCTAGTACTGAGCCTTGTGGTACGCCGTACTGAACTTGTGATCGATAAGACATCTCTTCATTTACTGCTACACACTGATAACGGTCAGATAAGTGTGATTTACACTATGCTAATGCAGTTCTTTCAAGAAAGGAATACAGTTGTGAGGATACTGCTTTTTCCAGTATCTTTGACAGAAAAGGCAGATTTGAATATCTGATGCGTTACTGCAGTAAACAGTTGCATAGTTATAATTTTCTCTTTAATATTTTCAATCTATTAAGTAAAGAAGTTCATAAAGTCATTACCGCTATGCTGCTTAGACACTTCAGAAGAAGAAGCTTTATTTATTAATTTAGCCACTGTATCAAATAAATACCCTGTGTTGTGTTTGTTTTCAGCACAGTCTCATCCTAAGACGTCATATAACGGAGTTATAACTCAGTTGTATGACGTCCCAGTATCGTCATATAACCGACGTTTAAGGGGACCCTAAAAGGCGGATATTGACATATGGTCAAAAGACGCCCCAAGACGTCAGTTATATGACTTCTTGGGATGAGACAGTGTTAAAAATAAGCAGATCTAGCCGTTTTTAAGGCATTTCTATACACACACGTTTATGGTGTATTTGTGTGAGTGTGTAGTGTGTGTGTGTGTAGTGTGTGTGTGTGTGTGTGCCCACACATGCTCTAAGACGTGACACCTGCTGATTCACCAGTGAGATTCACCTGAGTCATTTAACAAAGATAAATAGAGGCATCAGTGGCAGCGACAACACACAGATCTGCTGAACGCTGAAGCTTCAAAACACGATTAAAGTGTTTGCTTGCTCTTCTGTAGATGGCCAGGTAAGAGCATGTTTCTGTTGTTCTGTGACAGTCTTTATTCATATTAAAATGAATGACAATCTTGATCACAGAAAGAGCCTGGGCTGTAAGTGATGCGTGCGGGTCATGTGGTTTAGCAGAGCGCTTCACATCAGTGTTATATTAACATTGGCACCACACTCTTCGTGTTATAGCAATTCATTATTCATTAGCGCCGGCTGCTCGGCTCTGGATGATTTACACTGAGTGTATTAATAACTGAAGTTTAGATAAAGTTAATGATGTTTGATGTTCATGTGTCCATCAGCGGGTCTTTGGGGTCCGATTTTAAGGATCTGAAGCGCTCGGCTCAAGCGCACTTACGTGTCTGAATACACTTTTCCTAGTTTAAAGACGGGACAAATGGTCTGCGGTCCCGGCGCATGGTCATCTGTATTCTCTTAATGAGTAATGGGTGTGTTTTGTCCCTATCTCTTAATGAGAAATTGGTGTTTTGGGCTTTATGTGTAATAAACCAATCAGAGTCTCATCTCTCATTCCCTTTAAATGCCAGTTTGCTGTTTACATGGAGGAAGTAGCAAGCGGAAAAACTGAACACTTCCCTAGTGAGGAAACTGTGAGTTTAAAGAGTTTTGAGTTTAAATCTCTCTGTGTGTGTGTGTGTGTGTGTGTAGAGAGAGAGAGTGTGTGAGGTTAAAGCAAGACCATCTACAGGAAAAGCTGGATTCACCATATCTTTATGTACAAAATAATACTCTTTTACATGGTTATCCTTTTATTTTTCATATTTGACGTGTGTGCGTCCTTGTGTGTGTAATAAGCAGAGAGTGTATGTGTGTGTGTGTAATAAGCAGAGAGTGTGTGTGTTAATCAAAAGAGTGTACACTGTAAAAAAAAACTGTAAAAAATGTAATTTTCTGGCAGCAGGGGCACCAGAAATTGTCTGTTAAAAAACGGAAAAAAATATCTTATTCTATAATTATGGTTTATTACTGTTATTCTACACAAAAATACCTTTCATTATCTGATATAATAATGTTAATTTACTGACCTATTGAAGTATTAATATCTGTTTTGTACCATTGTAACACTGACAACCACAGTGATGATGAGAGTCACATGATCATTCAAAGTTCATTACAAGCAGCTTTTCCACAAGAGAGTTAATACTAATATATAGAAACTGCACAGGGGAGCGTTTTCCAAAGTATCGTTAGCCAACTATGGTCTCATTCGTAGGCCACCCAGTCTCATTCGCAGAAACATTAAACACCATCATGGTAACACATGAAATTTTTAAAATGCATTAAACATTAGTTTAACAACATTAAATGTAACATAAAACCCTAATATACATAACTGATTCGAAAAAAAACTAAGAAAACTATGAAGAAACAGTTATTTCAACAAAAACACATCAAATGTGAAGTGTCATGCAGGGAATTGTGGGAATGTCAATTTACGGTTTTTCACTGTAAATTATACAATGAGTTGTTCTTTTTCACTTTCAAAAACTGTAAATTTAATGGTATTTAGTACGGAAATACTATTATTTAACCTTAAAACTCACTTTAACACCCACATACTTAATGATCTTCAAGGAAAACATGTTAAATGACTGCTGATTTCTGCACTTATACCTTCTTTTCTGTGTTTTCTAATTTAACAGAAAAAATCTGTAAAATATTACGGAATATGTTATGTAAAATTACACACAACCCTGTAAAAATACAGACAATTTCCTTTAAAAAAACGTAAAATAGATGTAAAACCAAAATACAAGCAATTGCCTGTAAATTCAATAGTGGACCTTTAAATTACAGCAAATATCTGTAAAATAACAGGCATTCACTGTATGACAAAACTGCAAAATTCTGTAAAAAAATACAGACCATTAACTGTAAATTTAAATTTTTTTTACAGTGTATGTGTGTGTGTGTGATAAGCTGAGTGTTTGTGTAATAAGCAGAGTGTGTGTGTTGTGGACACGCCTATAGGCACACTTTATTAACGCAGTCTTTAGAGAACACTTAAGGCCGTCTGACTCTATCGCGAGCTTCTATTGGTCAACAGTTCCTCAGCGACGGTCCAACACTGCGCCTGAACACACACCTGGTTCTCAGACCAGCAAACGCATTCACTATTTAAACAATGTGGCACATCAAACTGTGTTGAGCTTAAACACACACTTCCGTCACGGCACTTTGCACCGAGTGTATGATAGGGCCTTGAGTCCCAACCAGATTTTCCTTCAAAGATTTTCCTCACAGTCGCACAGATTCACTGCTTTAAATTCAGCGTTGCAGGTCTAAAAACACAAAAGTGGGTCAGAAGTGAATAATTTCTGGAGCCCAGCTGAATGTCAGAAGACATGAAGGTTCTGAGGGCACTTTAATAAGCGGCACCAAATATTCAATATTCCTCCCCGCGGATGGACAGGCGAGAGCGACTGCAGGCTGACGCTAACGTGAGCGGCTCTGCGGAACTCTAGGCGTTTGAAGTAAGCCTCGCAGGCACTTGGGCGATCAAACGCATCGAGGCATTTAACACACGCCGCTCCGAACACGACACACACAGAACACACACCAGTCCCTTACAATCAGTCACAGCATGTGTGTTTCATCTCGCTCTTCCTCAGTCCCGTTTTACAGTGCAAATATCGAATCATTCTTACATCACGACACATTCACTGGAGAAGCAGAAATGGCTGGAGATATTACACCTTGTTTAAAGAAAAATGTGTCAGACTGAAGTGATTTTAAAACATATAATAGGTCATTTTTCTGACTGCATTGGCAGATATTTTCTCGTATGTTAAGCGCTGATTTTGACACATTTTTTCACTGAAACTAGACTTAATATCTTCAGTCATTTTGCTTCATCTCCAGTAAATGTGTCTTGATTTCTGCTGGAAACCCTGAGGAAGAGCATGAGCACGAGTGTAAGAGTAATTCTGCCTGGAATCACAGACGATAACTGAAATCAAAACATACAAGTCTGATGTTGATCTTTAACAACCGGCTTCACTTATGACATCCAACAATCGTATCTTAATCATTGCCTTCTGAGAAATGTTTACTTTTGTTTGGAGCAAAACTGACTATTATCTAAATCCGTTAATGACTTTTCTCCCGTGTGTGTCCCTGGCATCAGACGCTTCCACATCTGATCTTACAATCATCTGGACCAATTACACAAACTAAACAGATTCTGCTGTAAAGCAGCTGTAAAAATACAAAAGTGTCATTATTTCAGTGTACAGTTAGGTTTAGGAGACGGATCAGGGTTAGTACCTGATTATTACACAGTTATTGTAATTACTGTAATAAGTATATCACATGTAGATGGAGAACACGACTGTAAAATAAAGTGCTACCCCATTTCTTTATAAAAAGGAGCATAGCTGTGAGGATACTGTCTTTAAAGGACTGTAATTGGCTAATTCTGTAGGATTGTGTTATTTTTAACAAGCGGTTTTATCATAGCCAGCTTTGAAAGTTTTTGGTTAGTATCCTAATAATGATGAATTAATAATATTAGAGGATCTATGACCTCTGGAAGCATCTCTTTCAGTAGTTACGTCGGTATAGGGTCTAGTGTATGTTGAATTAACGAGTTTAGACAATTCTTCCTCTCCTATAGCAGCAAATGATCCAAATCTTTCCTCAGGGAGACAGCGATGCCCCCTCTGATACGATACTGTAGACAGTAGTTATGATTTTGTCCCTGATATTATCAATCTTATAAGTGAAGAAAGTCATTACTGCTGTGTTTCTTGGACACTTCTGGGCTTGAAGCTTTCTTTTTCGTTAGTTTAGCCACTGTTTCAAATAGATATCTAGGATTATGTTTATTTTCTTCTAATAGGGTTGAAAAATAAGCAGATCTAGCAGCTTTTACGGCCTCTGTGTGTGCAGTCGAGCTCTCCTTACATGAGATCCAGAATACCTCTAGTTTAGTTTTCTTCCAGCTACGCTCCATGTTTCTGGCTGCTCTCTTAAGGGCCTGAGTGTGTGTGTGTGTGTGTGTGTGTGAGAGAGAGAGTGTATGTGTGTGTGTGTTCTCGTTGTACCACGGCGTTAGACTATTCTCTTTAATCTTCTTTAAGCGCAGTGGAGTAACTGTGTCTAAAGTGCTGGAAAAGCGAGAGTTAACAGTTTCTGTCACGATATGAGTTCTTCTATCCTGGGACGCTGAGATGATGAAACTGATCAGATTATTGATAAAGAATCTTTAGTGGCAGAGGTTATAGGTCTAACATATTTATAACACAGAGTCGGCTTTGCTGCTTTGACTAAAGAGAAGTTTACATTAGACTAGATCCTGATCTGAGATGTCGTCGCTCGGCTGCAGAATTTCAACGGAATCAACATCTATTAATATTAGATCTAGAGTATGATTACGACAGTGAGTGGGTCCTGACACGTGTTGTCTGACTCCAGTTGAGTTTATAATGTCTTTAAATGCCAATCCCAATGCATCTTTTTCATTATCTACATGTAAATTAAAGTCACCAACTATTAGTACTTTATCTGCAGCCAGGGCGAAGATTCTATGCCATTTATCAACAAAATGGACAATTCATTTATAATAAACTGCAATAATAAACAATAATAAACTGCAATAATAAACTGCAATAATCCATAAAATACAAGAATTTTCCATTTTGCTTTCATTGTGATTTAAAATCAAGTCTTAATGAGGAGGCTGAAACACTCGTGTCTGTACACACACACACACACACACACACACACAGTTGGAGCTGTCAGCTGTGTTGTTGTTTTGGGCGGCACAGCCATGGTAATGTCCTCTGAGAAGAGCGAACGAATGCTTGGCACAACGCGATACTGTTGACTTTACGAGAGAATAAACACAAGCAGCTGTCCTGTCCATGTGTGTGTGTGTGTGTGTGTGTGTGTGTGATTATGAGCCTCACACCCTGCGCTAAAGTTTCACCCAATGACGACAGTAACTTTGAAGAAATGATGAGTGTGTGTGAGTGTGTGTTTCATAAGTCAGTGTGTGTGTGTGGTGTGATCGTGGGGCGGAGAGTGTTTTGGCAGCGCTGAGGGTTTGTCATCAGTGTGTGTGTGTGTGTGTGTGTGTGTGTGTGTGTGTGTGTGTGTGTGTGTGTGTGGGGTTCCTCCCCAGATCTGAGATGAGTCATGATGATCTCCACTCATTAGTGCTGTTCCCTGACACACACACACTGTTCCCTACACACACTGAACACACACACACTGTTCCTAGCAATCTACACACACTGAACACACACACACTGTTCCCTGACACACACTGAACACACACACACTGTTCCCTACACACACTGAACACACACACACTGTTCCCTACACACACTGAACACACACACACTATTCCCTACACACACTGAACACACACACACACTGAACACACACACACTGTTCCCTACACACACCAAACCTGAGGAAGAGGAGAGCCAGAACCACGAGCCGAGACGGGGAATAAACACAGAAGAAACTTTCCTGGCTGGACGTCGGTCGAGATCACACTCGGACCTCCATCCCACAACAACAGACCGAACACAGAGTGTGTGTGTGTGTGTGTGTGTGTGTTCATGTGTCCAACGACTTGCTTTCACACTGCACAACACTCGCCTCTGTCTTTCAGTCCACAGATCTACAAAAGGGTCAAATGTAACTTTTTTAATAAAATGAATCCTTTATTGTCTGTGTTTGAAGGGGTTGTAATCACACATTGCAATGATCCACTTTTCGGGTTTTGCTATTACCTCTGAAGGCCAATATTCATATTTATAAGTGAGGTCTCCGGGTCGGATTCCCTGTGAAATCCATCAGTGACGTGCATGCGCGCTCCCGAGCCTCTCTATCCTCTCTATCCTCTTATCCTCTCTATCCTCTCTATCCTATGCGACCCATAGACAGTAAAAGAAATGGACACAATAACCCTGTTGATTTCAACATGCGCCACTCACTGACACACGAGTCTGATAACTCCCTAAAACACCTGCCTCCAGCACAACACACACTCTAACACAACACACACTCCAACACAACACACACTCCAACAACAACACACACTCTAACACAACACACACTCTAACACAACACACACTCCAACACAACACACACTCCAGCACAACACACACTCTAACACAACACACACTCTAACACAACACACACTCCAACACAACACACACTCCAACACAACACACACTCCAACACAACACACACTCTAACACAACACACACTCTAACACAACACACACTCTAACACAACACACACTCCAACACAACACACACCTCCAACACAACACACACTCTAACACAACACACACTCTAACACAACACACACTCTAACACAACACACACTCCAACACAACACACACTCTAACACAACACACACTCCAACACAACACACACTCTACAACACAATACAAAACACACTCCCAACACAACACACACTCCAACACAACACACACTCCAACACAACACACACTCTCAACACAACACACACTCTAACACAACACACACTCCAGCACAACACACACTCCAACACAACACACACTCCAGCACAACACACACTCCAACACAACACACACTCCAACACAAACACACACTCCAGCACAACACACACTCCAACACAACACACACTCCAACACAACACACACTCCAACACAACACACACTCTAACACAACACACACTCCAGCACAACACACACTCCAGCACAACACACACTCCAGCACAAACACACACTCCAGCACAACACACACTCCAGCACAACACACACTCCAGCACAACACACACTCCAGCACAACACACACTCCAACACAACACACACTCCAACACAACACACACTCCAGCACAACACACACTCCAGCACAACACACACTCCAGCACAACACACACTCCAACACAACACACACTCCAACACAACACACACTCCAGCACAACACACACTCCAACACAACACACACTCCAGCACAACACACACTCCAACACAACACACACTCCAGCACAACACACACTCCAACACAACACACACTCCAGCACAACACACACTCCAGCACAACACACACTCCAGCACAACACACACTCCAGCACAACACACACTCCAGCACAACACACACTCCAGCACAACACACACTCCAGCACAACACACACTCCAGCACAACACACACTCCAGCACAACACACACTCCAACACAACACACACTCCAGCACAACACACACTCCAACACAACACACACTCCAGCACAACACACACTCCAACACAACACACACTCCAGCACAACACACACTCCAGCACAACACACACTCCAACACAACACACACTCCAACACAACACACACTCCAGCACAACACACACTCCAACACAACACACACTCCAGCACAACACACACTCCAACACAACACACACTCCAACACAACACACACTCTCAACACAACACACACTCCAACACAACACACACTCCAACACAACACACACTCCAACACAACACACACTCCAACACAACACACACTCCAACACAACACACACTCCAGCACAACACACACTCCAACACAACACACACTCCAACACAACACACACTCCAGCACAACACACACTCCAACACAACACACACTCCAACACAACACACACTCCAACACAACACACACTCCAACACAACACACACTCCAGCACAACACACACTCCAGCACAACACACACTCCAGCACAACACACACTCCAGCACAACACACACTCCAGCACAACACACACTCCAACACAACACACACTCCAGCACAACACACACTCCAGCACAACACACACTCCAGCACAACACACACTCCAGCACAACACACACTCCAACACAACACACACTCCAACACAACACACACTCCAACACAACACACACTCCAGCACAACACACACTCCAACACAACACACACTCCAGCACAACACACACTCCAGCACAACACACACTCCAACACAACACACACTCCAGCACAACACACACTCCAACACAACACACACTCCAACACAACACACACTCCAGCACAACACACACTCCAACACAACACACACTCCAGCACAACACACACTCCAACACAACACACACTCCAGCACAACACACACTCCAACACAACACACACTCAACACAACACACACTCCAACACAACACACACTCCAACACAACACACACTCCAGCACAACACACACTCCAACACAACACACACTCCAGCACAACACACACTCCAACACAACACACACTCCAGACACAACACACACTCCAACACAACACACACTCTAACACAACACACACTCCAGCACAACACACACTCCAACACAACACACACTCCAACACAGACACACACTCCAACACAACACACACTCCAACACAACACACACTCCAACACAACACACACTCCAGCACAACACACACTCCAACACAACACACACTCCAACACAAACACACACTCCAGCACGACACACACTCCAACACAACACACACTCCAACACAACACACACTCCAGACACAACACACACTCCAACACAACACACACTCCAGCACAACACACACTCCAGCACAACACACACTCCAGCACAACACACACTCCAACACAACACACACTCCAGCACAACACACACTCCAGCACAACACACACTCCAGCACAACACACACTCCAGCACAACACACACTCCAGCACAACACACACTCCAACACAACACACACTCCAACACAACACACACTCCAGCACAACACACACTCCAGCACAACACACACTCCAGCACAACACACACTCCAGCACAACACACACTCCAGCACAACACACACTCCAGCACAACACACACTCCAACACAACACACACTCCAACACAACACACACTCCAACACAACACACACTCCAACACAACACACACTCCAGCACAACACACACTCCAACACAACACACACTCCAACACAACACACACTCCAGCACAACACACACTCCAACACAACACACACTCCAACACAACACACACTCCAGCACAACACACACTCCAGCACAACACACACTCCAGCACAACACACACTCCAGCACAACACACACTCCAGCACAACACACACTCCAGCACAACACACACTCCAGCACAACACACACTCCAGCACAACACACACTCCAGCACAACACACACTCCAACACAACACACACTCCAGCACAACACACACTCCAACACAACACACACTCCAGCACAAACACACACTCCAGCACAACACACACTCCAGCACAACACACACTCCAGCACAACACACACTCCAGCACAACACACACTCAACACAACACACACTCCAGCACAACACACACTCCAGCACAACACACACTCCAACACAACACACACTCCAACACAACACACACTCCAGCACAACACACACTCCAGCACAACACACACTCCAACACAACACACACTCCAGCACAACACACACTCCAGCACAACACACACTCCAGCACAACACACACTCCAGCACAACACACACTCCAGCACAACACACACTCCAGCACAACACACACTCCAGCACAACACACACTCCAACACAACACACACTCCAGCACAACACACACTCCAACACAACACACACTCCAGACACAACACACACTCCAACACAACACACACTCCAACACAACACACACTCCAACACAACACACACTCCAACACAACACACACTCCAACACAACACACACTCCAACACAACACACACTCCAACACAACACACACTCCAACACAACACACACTCCAGACACAACACACACTCCAGCACAACACACACTCCAACACAACACACACTCCAACACAACACACACTCCAACACAACACACACTCCAGCACAACACACACTCCAGCACAACACACACTCCAACACAACACACACTCCAGCACAACACACACTCCAGCACAACACACACTCCAGCACAACACACACTCCAGCACAACACACACTCCAACACAACACACACTCCAACACAACACACACTCCAGCACAACACACACTCCAGCACAACACACACTCCAACACAACACACACTCCAACACAACACACACTCCAACACAACACACACTCCAACACAACACACACTCCAACACAACACACACTCCAACACAACACACACTCCAACACAACACACACTCCAACACAACACACACTCCAGCACAACACACACTCCAACACAACACACACTCCAGCACAACACACACTCCAACACAACACACACTCCAGCACAACACACACTCTAACACAACACACACTCCAGCACAACACACACTCCAGCACAACACACACTCCAACACAACACACACTCCAACACAACACACACTCCAACACAAACTCCACAAACATGTAATAAACAAAAAAGTTTTATCTGCTGAAGCTTGTCGGGCAAAAGCGTGAATCTGATCGACTCCGGACGCAACGCGGATCAACATCGGCAACATATTAGTACTAGGCTACGACATATTAGTAAACTAGTGAAACTCTAGAGGTAAACTACATCAAACATGACATGAATCCACTACTATCATATTGTTCATAATACACATTTCCAGACACGTTTAGTACAGTAATGTCACGTCCTACGATCTTACTGATACACTGAATCTGTTCAGTTTAGTTCACTAACCGTTTTCGTTTATCATATTATAGGCTACATTCACCTGTGTTGACATTGCTGATTAACATCGTACGCCGGCTGAGTTAAATGCAGTTTACTGTAACATTATCATGGACGAGCACAGAGCATTAGTTCAACATCAAGCTGATAAAAGTAGGTTATTATTGTACCTGAAGATGGGAGTTTACATTAGTTTCCAGCATGTGTGTGTGATTAGTTCGAGCGTACACGTTGAAAGTCTTTTGCTGCGTCCCAATTCGCCTACTTACTACTACGCCTGAAAGTATGTACTCTTTTTGTGAAGAAAAGTATATACTTTTGAGTGTGCAGCAAAAAGAGTAGGCAAGCTTTAGGACATACTATCACGTCATCTTTAACGGACAGCTCTGTCGCGTGCTGCGTGCATCCTGTCACCGTAAACTGCCCTGTCAATCATCTTGTCACAGTTAAAATCCTCCATTCTATCTAATTTGATTTCCTACCGTTTCAGAGCACGTTCATCTGCCAGTCGTGGGTCTTTCATGCAGATACTCTCCTAGTGTTTGCAATTTGAATATAATGATGCATTTAAAAGTAATGGCTAAACATGTCTTACAAAAGTTCACAATGCTGCTGCATATGCAATATAATGTGGACAACATTGAATAAATTCATTTTCGTTCGGTTAGATACTGATAATTAATCACTCAAACCTGTTTATCTAAACCTCTCTACACAGCCGCGGAACCAGCGGGCACTCGCGCGCCCTCCGTGTCTGTAGTTTTTTAACATTTTTACTCGTGTTTGTAGTTCTAACCGAATCCTCGATCCACCGCGCAATGATTTGTGGGCAATATCAGCCGTTAGAGTGTGTGCACCGATCTTACACTTCGGATTCTGACCGGAAATAGTAGACCATCCGGGTATCTTTGAAACACTCATTTCAACATACTACGGTTTGGGACGTACTAATTCTATTTTCGAAATACTATTTAGGACGGATAGTATGCGAATTGGACGCAGCATTTGTGTGGCCGGTCAGTGACTGCTCGCTCTTGAGATCTAGCACACACACACACGGGCACGAACGCTCTTGTTGCATTCTGAAACATCACCGCCAGAGGCCACTAAAAACTCCATAGAGTACCTTTAATTTAACTACCTTAGTGAACATGAACAATACTTCATTTAATCTTAGATAATAGTAATTTCAACATTTACTAATACATTATTAAAATCAAAGGTTGTATTTGTGAACATTAGTTAATGCACTAACATGAACAATGCACAGCTGTTTTTATAAACTAATATAACAAACATTAATAAATACAGTAACAAATGTATTGCTTATATATATATATATATTATTATTATTAGTTAATGTTAATAAATGACCTAATCTTAACTAATGAACCTTATTGTAAAGTGTTACCAAATTCCTAAATCAAGATGCAGTTACTAAAGGAGTAAATAAGATATCATGTCTCGTTTTCTTGGGAAATAAATAAAGATGAAGTGAGTTTTTGCTGAAGACATGCAACGCATCTGCCAACGGGAGAAGAAGAATAATCTTGTTTCTGTTTGAATTAACATTATTCGTCTGTCCCCGCTGGCAGATGATTGAGCTTGTTTTAAGCAAAACTCAATTTTTATTTATTTTCCAAGAAAACAAGACATAATATCTCACGGCGTTTCACTCATCTAGTAAATCTTGGTTTAAATGTTTAGATGTTTGGACTGGAAACGAGACAAGAATACGGAGTAAGAGAAGCTTGTTTACAGTGTGTGTCGGTTCTCGCTGCTCTTTTATATAATCTCCAACCGATCCGTGAATCTCCAACAGGCCAAACTCTACAACCGGCAGTGTGTGTGTGTGTGTGTGTGTGTGCGTGTGTGTGTCGTGTGCGTGTCGAATCTTCTGGGGTCACTCTTCATGTGAGTGTTTCTGTGGTGAGACTCAACAAACACATTAGTCTCATGTTGACCCTTACACACACACAGACACACACACACACACACACACACACACTTTAATGGTTTGTTTGTCATCCGTTTGGCCCGGTTTAAAGCCTCAGGCTCTTCCACATTACACGCAGAAGAAACACAAGCGTCCTTGAACACACACACACACACACAGATCACACACACACACACTAGAGATCCATCAGGGGCCGTATTCACACAGAATTGTAAGGCTAAAAGTAGCTCCTACCGCTAAGAAAAATAAGTTGTCAGAAGGTTTTGCTAACGTTCCCATCAGGTTAGGAAAACATGATTTCTGAATGTTTTTTAAACGTTGTCCAGTTTTTTTTTAAATGTATGTTAGAACGTTTTTTCTTGGTTAATGTGAACGTTAAAGGAACACTCGCTCATTTTAAAAATATTAATCCGGATTGTTTTTTGTATGTTCACATCGGCCTGTGGTTGGCCCATCCATCGCCCGGCTCACACAGATCCTCCAGTGTAAGTGTGTGTGATGAACACCTGAAGGAAACGAGCGAGATCTGCTAACTGGGTTAGGGTTCGAACTCCGAGACCTTCTCACTGCGGTGATAGAGATATCCCCTGAGCTGATGTGCTCCCTATTTCTAGTTTTATTTCTATGAATTCATAAAACGTAAGAAATGAAATGTCTTACAGCTTCAGGTCTGGATTTCAAAGTGACAGGATTTTTAAGTACCAAAAGCTGTTGACACGTTTGTCCAGAGTATAACAAAGTTAATTCAAGTAAATTAAATATTTGAATTACGAACATAACAGAAAAGACTTTACCTCAAGATGCACATTTTACTGTGTGTCCACAACATTCTGTACGAGTCTCTGCGTAGAACAGTCCAAACTATGGAATCATAAAGAGGAAAAATACATTTTCTAAACCAAAAACACAACCAAACGTAAACTAGACAAGTCAAACAAGACATGTGGAAAACAACACAATAGAAATCTATACAGGGATGTTCCCAGAACCTTCACTAATGTAAAAGTAATGTAAATGTTAGTAAATACTTTCCTGAATATAGTGTTTCTGGAACATTCTTATAATGTTTAGAGTTATAATACATTAGACTCTCGTAACGTTGACTGATGATCTCATAATGATGAGTGAAAACACTCTTAGATCAACGTTCAGAGAACATGTTTGTGATGTTATCGTACTCGTACAAGTTCTAGAACAACATATGAAGGGTTTCTCCATCCTGTCCCTGATGGAGTTTGTGTTCCTCACTGTTGGGAATATTTCATATTCAACAATATTATTGTTCAGCCTTACTTCAGCTGGACATTTACACAGTTTTCTTCTAGAAACAGGCTTGATGTATTATTATTATTCACAGTGAAGCTGCTGTGATACTCAGTCTGTGTCTGTAGTGCTGTATAAATAAAGGTGACTGGACTTCTCTTTCTTTTGGAGGGAAATGTTTTCCTGTGCTTTCGTGGTTGTCATGGACACCAGCACTCCTGGCTTATGAAATGACAAAATGCTTATAAAATGACGTAACTTTATAGTAATTTCCCCATTAGCCGGAGCCGATCTTACTCTGCAGTTACTGTACGGATGAAACCGGCCGTTGAAGAACATTCGCTCACATTTATGAATCATCTCATTTATTCTTGAAAATCTTCCTCAAGCAGCACAACTTGCTCTAATGGAGGACCAGGTTAAACTGACCAGCAAACAACTAATTAACGTCTAGTACATTTTGATAAAATTCACATTAAGTTATGAAAATATTTCTGAATGTTCTTCCAACATTCATAATGTCCAGGTTACACACACACACACCCTGTCTCTAAACCTGGCCATTACACACACACACATACACACACACACACACACACACACTGTCTAAACCTGGCCATTACACACACACATACACACACACACACACACACTGTCTCTAAACCGCCCACACACACACACACACACACACACACACACACATGCACGCCCACATGCACACACACACACACACTTACACACACGCACTCACTAACCCTGCCCCTAAACCTGCCCATCACACACACACACACACACACACACTAACCCTGCCCATCACACACACACACACGACTCTGTCATTAATGCAGTGATGATGATGTTGGACAGGTGATGTGATGATGTCTGAGTGCACAGCAGTTCTGCTGCAGATCTGAGCTGATATGACACACCACACACACTGCTGCAGATCTGAGCTGATTGCGGCACACACACACACACACACACGCTGCTGGCAGATCTGAGCTGATTGACCACACACACACACACACCACACACACACACTGCTGCAGATCTGAGCTGATCGACACACGCACGCACGCGCACACTGCTGCAGATCTGAACTGATTGACACACACACACACACACACGCGCACTGCTGCAGATCTGAGCTGATCGACACACAGCACGCGCACACACTGCTGCAGATCTGAACTGATTCGACACACACACACGCACGCGCGCGCACTGCTGCAGATCTGAGCTGATTGACACACACACACCACACACACTGCTGCAGATCTGAACTGATTGACACACACACACACACACACACTGCTGCAGATCTGAACTGATTGACACACGCACGACACACACACACAGCTGCTGCAGATCTGAGCTGATTGACACACGCAACACACACACACACACACACTGCTGCAGATCTGAGCTGATTGACACACACACACACACACACACTGCTGCAGATCTGAGCTGATGGAGTTTGTCAGGATTTACACACCGAAATCATTCAGACGTAAATCTGAATAACATTAGATCACAAAATATCAAATCGAGAACTTTGAGCTCAAACTACAGATTCAGTGATGTTGAAGAAAGTGTAGTGTGTGTGTGTGTGTGTGTGTGTGTGTGTGTGTGTGTGTGTGTGTGTGTGTGTGTGTGTGTGTGTGTGTGTGTGTGTGTGTGTGTGTGTGTGTGTGTGTGTGTGTGTGTGTGTGTGTGTGTGTGTGTGTGTGTGTGTGTGTGTGTGTGTGTGCATGTGTGTTTGACCTGAATGCAGTGTAACATCAGTGTGTGAGAGCATGAGGACTTCACGAATGCTAGAACAGAAGTATTTTAGATCTTCTCTCTGCTATAACTTGGTTTAGTTTGAGATGTTTAATCTGTGAACAGCAGGAGTTCGTCCATCGACCAGTGCTCAATGATGTTACCATCACATGCCAACTGCTCGAGTGTGTGTGTGTGTGTGTGTGTGTGTGTGTGTGTGTGTGTGTGTGTGTGTGTGTGTGTGAGTGAGTGTGTGAGTGTGTATGTGTGTGAGTGAGTTAGTGTGTGAGTGTGTGTGTGTGTGTGTGTGTGTGTGTGTGTGTGATTGTGTTTGTTTGGAGTCAAAGGACGCGACCTCCGTGACTTCACAGGCTCTTCTCACACACACACACACACACACTGAGAGAGTGGTGTGAGGCCAAAGACGCTATTAGACGTCTTTTAATCACCAAATGTCTTTCTGGGTCCAGTCACAGGTGGGAGAACATGATCCTTGATCTTCTATCTGGAATTATCCCTCAGGATGGTGTCGGAGTTTCCTCTGTGTTTCTGAGTAATTAAAAGAGATGAAGTGAAATATGGGAACATGTTGCATGTCACACTCCGGCACTAACATCTTCACCGTCATCTGTTCTCCGAACTGCAGAAATTGTGTTGTTAAAGAAACCGGAGGATTGGAGATGTAATACAGCAATGAAGAGATGCAGCAGGATCGTCTCGGACAAACTCAACAATTAAACTCACGGACGGACAGAGCAGATCCGGAACAGAACAACACATCATACAGACGACGACCGCTGGACAACACCACACACACAGGGACCAAATCAGGGAAACGACACAGGTGACATCACTAACGAGCTGACGTCACTAACGAGCTGACCGTCACTGACGAGCTGACGTCACTAACGAGCTGACGTCACTAGACGACACAGGCGACATCACTGACGAGCTGGCATCACTAGCGACACGCGCAACATCACTGACGAGCTGGCACGTCACTGACGAGCTGACATCACTAACGAGCTGACGTCACTAACGAGCTGACATCACTAACGAGCTGACATCACTAACGAGCTGACGTCACTGAACGAGCTGACATCACTCACGAGCTGACGTCACTAACGAGCTGACGTGAAACGACACAGGCGACATCACTAACGAGGCACAGGTGAGCGGAGACGGAATCAGAAAGAGACACTGGGAACACCAGCAAACATCAACTAACTAACAGTAAACGTGACAGTACTACACTTCTACTACACATGAGGAACACAAACAGAGGAGTCTTCTTCATCTTCTTCATCTTCTTCATCTTCTTCATCTTCTTCATCTCCTTCTTCATCTTCATCTTCTTCTTTATTTCTTCTTCTTCATCTGCCAGCCTTTATTTTCAGGCTAATGTTTGAAATTTGGATAAGCCTCTCATATAAATCTAAAAACATCAGTGTGGAGACGGAGCGGATTAAACTCCCCGTGAAGAAGCGTTACTAATGTGACTGACACACACATACGCACACACACACATACACGCGCACACACACACACTGTGTTTGAAGCTCTCGGCTGAAGATGTGAGACGCTCCTCATTTCATGATCAGACTCAGCCCACAGGAAGGTTCTTCTGTAGACGTTAATAGAGCGTTTGTTCACAGTCATCAGTCTTTAATAATGTTCTCAAAATGTACAAAAACTATTTTTTTAAATGATTACTTTTTAGTTGTTGATGTAGCAGATGTTTCAGAGAACATTCAGGACTAACACTGACATAAAGACTGAAAGGTTCCCTTAACATTCACACACTGAAGGACATATTTCTGTGAGTGTGTGTGCAAATGGCGAGCCGGTTCTCTTATTAATATCTGATAACAGGATATTAATATCTGATAACAATCATATTTCAGTTCTTGATTTCTGTAACTGTATCTCCAGTGTTGGGGACTAGTTAACTACAAGTAGCGTATCTACTAACTTAACTAGATTTTTCAGTAGCTTGGCTGTAGCTCAGTTGCTTTTTAAACAGTGTAGCTTTTCCAGTAGCTAACTACGTTTTGCAGCAACTGGCGGTGTAGCGCGAGCAGAAGCTATATTGTGGAGCCTGTGCGAATCAGCACCATAGATCAGCACTGTGCAAGGATATTCTTCTCGTTAGATCACAAACTCATTTTTTGCCATTACCGCCACCTGTTGTTTAATCACACATCTTGCGCTGAACGGTTCACTGACGTACAGAAGTGGGTTGACACACCTATATTATGATAAGACAAGAAAGCAGATCTGGAGGATGGAGAAACAACTAACGATAATTACCCACGGCCTTATTTGTCCAAGTTCAATCAGTATTTTTGAGAAAATGCTCTACATGCAATTTACGTTGGATGTATATTTCGTTCTTGCAATGTTCTAGGCTTTTTGTTGCAATTTTGCACTTTTGACAAACAGTCTGAGATATTTGAGAGTCGTGTGTAATAAAACAATACTCTTTGAAATCGTAATTGCCCTTGTTTTAAGCACTAAATATTTTTCTTAAAACATTCCTCAGAAACTTATTCAGTTATTTATAATATACGTTGTTCAAAAAAGCAAAAGTAGTTTCAATGTAGCTAGCTACTTTTTGATAGTAACTTGTAGTGTAGCAAACTACTTTTACTAAACGGGTAGCTTGACTGTAGTTAAACTACTTGGTAACACTTTACAATAAGGTTCATTTATTAAACATTAGTTCATGCATTAACTAACATTAACTAACCATTTGTTACTGTATTTGTTATTCTATGTTAACGTTAGTTAATACAAATCTAGCTGTTCATTGTTTGTTCATGTTAGTTCACAGTGCATTAACTAATGGTAACAAGATTTTAATAAAGTATTAGTAAATGTTGAAATTAACATTACCAAAGATTAACAAATGCTGAAGAAGTATTGTTCATTCTTTGTTAATGTTAACTAATGAACCTTATTGTAAAGTGTTACCAACTCCTTTAACTTACAAGTAGCTTGTCAAACTACAGTTTCAGAGTATCGATCCCCAACACTGTGTATTTCTCTTAGTTAAATGTCACCAAAGACTGCAATTCAGATTCAGTTGTTGATTTATTCCTAGTTGAAATTCCAAGTTGACATATCAGACAACAATTCTTACGAGTAAAAATCTTTTCACATAAATAATTGCATTTTTACTGGAGCAAATGTTCTTGATATCAGTGATTGAATTGCTAATGGTAAAAATGTTCATTCTTGATAATTCGTCACTAGTGATGGTGTTAACTTCCCCATTATAGATCTGAATTAACTCTCCTAATTAAAGATATCAGGAATATATTTACAGATTGGACCAGACATTACATTTCATGAATTATTGATATCAACGACTGAATCAGCCTATTGTGACATTTCGGGAAAATACAATTACAGAAATCCAGAATTATCATTTTAGTTGAAATGTAAGTAATTGTATTTCTGAGTGTTAATGTCAGTGATGATTTCAATAATTATGATTATTACTCGTGGAAATTCCTGATATTGGGAATGATCTTGAGAAACTGAATTCCTGTGAATGATGAATGGAGACGGCTCGAAAGATGAAAGATTTAGTTTAAGTTCTGTCAGAAAGACTCAATCAGTGCGTCATGTATTACCTCGTTCCTATCCAATCAGGTGTTAATGATATAAAAAGATTGGCACTTACACTCGTCTGAGTTCACAGAAGCTGACGCTGCCATCCTCCTCTTCACCACCAGGGTGGTCCCTTCCTCAGGCGGGCAGATTGGGCTAACCTCGCTTCACCCGCTCAGGACGGGCCTACGCCACAGATCTCGGACGTTTATTCTTGCTGATCTGTCAATAAAACTGCTTTTCAGTTTATCTCTCGAGTCTTTCTAGAAACTCTTCACATGTGCCGGTGATTTGGGTTGATCAGGAGATTTGTTGTGATGTTGCCATAGTATTACTACAAAACATCGACATCTGCTCCAGTCACACACACACACACACACACACCACCACACACACTGTTCTGCTGATGATGATGTCACACATTCATAAAGATATTCCCAAACCTCTCTGTCCTCTGAGACGCTGAAGAACCTTGAGTTTACATCAGAACGAGAGTGAGCCGAGGTGAGCACTGATGAACACACACACACACTCCAGATCTGATGACGGACCTGTGTCTGTAAACACACACACACAACACATACTCCAGATCTGATGAAGGACCTGTGTCTGTAAACACACACACACAACACATACGTGCACACACAACACACACAACACACACTCCAGATCTGATGAAGGACCTGCGTCTGTAAACACACACACACAGACACACACACACACACTCCAGATCTGATGAAGGACCTGCGATCTGTAAACACACACACACACACACACACACTCCAGATCTGATGAAGGACCTGCGTCTGTAAACACACACACACACACACACAACACACACTCCAGATCTGATGAAGGACCTGCGTCTGTAAACACACACACACACACACACACACACACACTCCAGATCTGATGAAGGACCTGATGTACTGTAAACACACACACACACACACACACACACACTCCAGATCTGATGAAGGACCTGCGTCTGTAAACACACACACACAACACACACAACACACACTCCAGATCTGATGAAGGACCTGATTCTGTAAACACACACACACACAACACACACACACACTCCAGATCTGATGAAGGACCTGCGTTCTGTAAACACACACACACACACACACACACTCCAGATCTGATGAAGGACCTGCGTCTGTAAACACACACACACACACTCCCAGATCTGATGAAGGACCTGCGTCTGTAAACACACACAGAAAAAAGGGCACCCCCTTTCTGGCCTTTTTGGTCTTCAGTTGCCTCATCTGGCCGTGTTTATGTCCAAACACAACGCCTCATCTTTATGGTCTTATTATTATTTATAAAGATTGTAAAACATCAGAGATGAGACACATGAGCAAAAGAGTTCCTCATATTGTTGTTTATTGTTTTTTTTAATTATTATTATTTATTTTTTTATTTGAAAATAAATAATCTGGATTGAATGGAAAAACTGAAAAATAAAAAACGCTTAGATTTTGTGAAAAAATACAATCCTTTTTTGCCGATCCTGACCTCCCCCTGGGACCCTAAGCTAAATTCTGCTAATGGGCCCTGATCTGTGAATACCGTGAGCTATGTAAACCATGTGCCATTGCCACACAATACAATCCTCACTCCTTTAAACAAAACAGTCAAATAATAAGTACAACAATATAGAACAAAATGAGGTTCAAACAAACAATATTTACTGAATAAAGCATTTTTTATAGAATGTTAAGATAACAAGTGAATATTAACGTAAACATAAATAAGAAGAAAATAATAACGTACAACCCTGAACTTTGGCTTTTAGGATTAACTTTCTCTCTACGGCCTGGGTATTTTCAGAATCAGTAGCCAATGATTTAAGAAAAATGTATGCATGTTGAAGCAAATCTTGATTTATGGTTATTATTTACTGAGGGATTTGCATTCATAATGACCAGTATGTCCAGCTAATCAACATTTTAAATTCAATATAGCCTATAAATCAATAGTCAATCAATGTCAAATTGTCAATGTTTCTATCTTGCATAATTAGTGCAGTTGTTTAGAGTTTTTTAGTTTTTTAGTTGTTTAGAACTACACTGAGACTAGATAATTATGTGTCTTTATAATGTGTACTTTGATTGGGAGTGCCCTCATTCACGTGCATGTATTGTACAGTATCTCTGCTCTCCACATATTTTCTGCGAGTTTCATTTCAGTGCACGCGCATATGAACGAACACACGCAACGCGGTTATGTTTCCCGAGCTGCAGTAAACAAACACTGTTGCACTTTGTCGTTTATCAAAAACAAATGTAATACATTATTGTATTTTACTCTCACCTTTGTCAGGCAAAAAGTGATGTAAGAGATGCACTGCCTGCCCAGCTAGATTAGCAAGACCAAAAACTATCAAACTTTGCTGACATCAAACTAGAGAGGAGAGAACACAAGTTTACCTGACTGTTGTTCCCGCAATTCACTCTCATGTTTTTTTTCTTCCTCTTTCGTGACGAGAAGGCTAGTTTCGCTTCATTTTGTCATGGACTTCGGTACACATTAATTAGCGCGCGACACGAGATGGAGGCGCGGCCTTTGAGTAATAGAGGGAATGCGCGTGACATCACCTCCGGTTGGAAAGCCGCAGTTCCTCACAGTGAGTGGCATAAACACTGAACGGCTGTATATGTGTTCAGCGTGAATGCCGCGAAAAACAAACACAACACATATAAAGTGGGAAAGAGCTTTGCGAATTCACTTTACAGACAAATGGATCACTGCAATTCACAGAAACAACTGGACTCCAGTCAGCGAAAGGTGGATCTGCAGTTATCATTTTGTGTCAATATGCTGAATTTAGCTGTAAAACCATACCCATATATTGTGTATTGTTATATATATGTGTATATATGTATATATATATATATATATATATATATATATATATATATATATATATATATATATATATATATATATATATATGACAATACACAGTATGGTTTTACAGTAATTATATATATATATATTCATCAATTAAATATGTATCATTCCATATTCTGCATTATTGGATGTTTTTTTTTAATAAACACTGACAAAAAAAACTATAAAGTTTTATGGCTGGATGATATGATGATATATAGGCTATATATAACACTGATATAAGTAATACACCCAGATTTAAACCTATATTGTATTTATATAAAACATTCACAGGCAAATTTGCTTTATGTTTAGGTCTATATTCTATTTCCCCAATGTCAAAATCAGGCAAACATAAATGTCAGGCGACACGATTCCTGGCTGCATGTCAATATCCATGGATCACGATCTTTAGTAAGTTGTAATGAACACTATATTGAGTCCAACATTTGATTTAAATCGATAAAATTGTTCGTTTTAGTTGCATTTTCGCAGTTTCCCCTATTAAATCCAGTCTTGCAGCAGATTCTTTTGCCACTCGGTCAGGCCGAGAGGGGGTTGTTCCGGCGGGAAAGTCACGTGAATGCATTCCCTCTATATGCGGTGCACGCACGCACCGGTCGCAGTGTAGTCTACGGTCTGCGTGCGGCCTTGCAGACACGTAAACAGTTTGACTTTCACTTTCAGAGCCCAAATGGAAGTGAATGAGGCTTTGCGATTTTTAATTTATTTTATTTTTTCTAGGCTTCGATGAAATTCTGCATCCATTGTACGAATTTCTTCCTTTTTTTCCTCGGAACGGCAACCTGGGTTCGAGAAGGGCAAATGGGCAGTTGCCCGGGCAACCTGAGCAACCCCCCTGTGCACGTCCCTGCACACACACACACACAACACATACGTGCACACACACACACACACACATTATTTTTCTTACCCCATTGGTAGATAATTTTGCATGTTTAAAGCAAAAACTCTCTTCATTTTGATTTATTTCCCCTGCCAAGACATAGCCTAATATCTTATGTCATTTTACTCCTTTAGTTAATAATTTCAGATCTAAGAATAGAGTTATTGTCCAGATAAAGTTAGTTTTGATTGATTCGCTTCTGTTGTAAAGATCGTTAGTGATTAGCATAGCGACCGCTAACACGACAGCGCTAACACTGAACACTTCAGTTCTGTCTACTCAAACTTCAAAAACGCCAAACGCCTAACCCTTAAACTGCATAATACAGATTGTTATCGCTTCGACGTGTGTGTGTGTGTGTGTTATTAAAGCTCTACACTGTAACATCACACTTTTCCTCGTCTCGTTCTCCAGCACTAATATCTCACACTCTTACATTAACACACATTCACGAGGAGCACAATGACTGAAGAAATTAAATCTGAATATCTGCCAGTGGGGTCAGAAAATACTCTTGTTTTCACTTTGAATTAAACTGATTTTCCTGTTCTTTTTTTAAAAGTACAAACATATTTAAATTTGATTAAATCATAACTTCACCCATTAAGCTTCTCCAGTAAAAACAAGACAAAAAATATTAAGCACGGATTCTTTGTAATTGACATGAAACAGATAATATGATCTAATAGCGAGTCAAGTATATTTATATAGTGCTTTTCACAATATAGATGCAAAACAGCTTCACAGAATCAGTCAAAACATAACAATTATGTTATTATGTAATGTGCGTGTGTGTGTGTGTGTGTGTGTGTGCGTGCGTGCGTGCGTGCGTGTCGTGCGATGCGTGTGTATGTGTGAGGTGTGGTTCTCTACATGAGTCTGTACTAATTTTCATCCGTGAGTAACTCGGTCAGTGTGACTCTAATGCGCTGTGACGTGTTTCGTCTCGTCTTTCTCTACGCTGGACACACACACAGACAACATACAAACACACACACACACACACACTATACAAAAATAAGGCTTTTTAAATAAAAATTAAGAGAGAAAAAGCTAACTTTTCACACAGAACAAGATTGTTTTTCTTACTCCATTGGCAGATCATGTCCCAGTTTAAGGAAAAACTCACTTCATTTTGATTTATTTCCCCAGAAAACAAGACATAATAGTAAATGCATCTTGATTTACAAATTTTACTAAATAAGACAAGCATTTTTTTTACACACACACAGCTTCTGTCAGATGAGATCTCTCGACCCAGAGCGCCGTCTGTCTCCGGTTATTCCCTCATACGGCGGAAGTGATGTCAGAGTTCAGTGTTCATTACTTCAGATAACCTTAAACACACTTCACATCCCTCACACTGCGCACGTCTAAACACTGAGATTCAGACGCTGAAATAACTTCATTTACACTTCAGACGGAAACACATCTCACAGTTCTGCTCCATTCTGTGAATCTGTCGAAGTTAGTTTCTGCTGTTGTACAGTAATGTTACAGTATTGCTGTAGTTTCTGCTGTTGTACAGTAATGTTACAGTATTGCTGTAGTTTCTGCTGTTGTACAGTAATGTTACAGTATTGCTGTAGTTTCTGCTGTTGTACAGTAATGTTACAGTATTGCTGTAGTTTCTGCTGTTGTACAGTAATGTTACAGTATTGCTGTAGTTTCTGCTGTTGTACAGTAATGTTACAGTACTGCTGTAGTTTCTGCTGTTGTACAGTAATGTTACAGTATTGCTGTAGTTTCTGCTGTTGTACAGTAATGTTACAGTATTGCTGTAGTTTCTGCTGTTGTACAGTAATGTTACAGTACTGCTGTAGTTTCTGCTGTTGTACAGTAATGTTACAGTATTGCTGTAGTTTCTGCTGTTGTACAGTAATGTTACAGTACTGCTGTAGTTTCTGCTGTTGTACAGTAATGTTACAGTACTGCTGTAGTTTCTGCTGTTGTACAGTAATGTTACAGTATTGCTGTAGTTTCTGCTGTTGTACAGTAATGTTACAGTATTGCTGTAGTTTCTGCTGTTGTACAGTAATGTTACAGTATTGCTGTAGTTTCTGCTGTTGTACAGTAATGTTACAGTATTGCTGTAGTTTCTGCTGTTGTACAGTAATGTTACAGTATTGCTGTAGTTTCTGCTGTTGTACAGTAATGTTACAGTACTGCTGTAGTTTCTGCTGTTGTACAGTAATGTTACAGTACTGCTGTAGTTTCTGCTGTTGTACAGTAATGTTACAGTATTGCTGTAGTTTCTGCTGTTGTACAGTAATGTTACAGTATTGCTGTAGTTTCTGCTGTTGTACAGTAATGTTACAGTATTGCTGTAGTTTCTGCTGTTGTACAGTAATGTTACAGTATTGCTGTAGTTTCTGCTGTTGTACAGTAATGTTACAGTACTGCTGTAGTTTCTGCTGTTGTACAGTAATGTTACAGTATTGCTGTAGTTTCTGCTGTTGTACAGTAATGTTACAGTACTGCTGTAGTTTCTGCTGTTGTACAGTAATGTTACAGTACTGCTGTAGTTTCTGCTGTTGTACAGTAATGTTACAGTATTGCTGTAGTTTCTGCTGTTGTACAGTAATGTTACAGTACTGCTGTAGTTTCTGCTGTTGTACAGTAATGTTACAGTATTGCTGTAGTTTCTGCTGTTGTACAGTAATGTTACAGTATTGCTGTAGTTTCTGCTGTTGTACAGTAATGTTACAGTATTGCTGTAGTTTCTGCTGTTGTACAGTAATGTTACAGTATTGCTGTAGTTTCTGCTGTTGTACAGTAATGTTACAGTATTGCTGTAGTTTCTGCTGTTGTACAGTAATGTTACAGTACTGCTGTAGTTTCTGCTGTTGTACAGTAATGTTCGATGTTTTATGGTGTTTAAAGCGTCAGAATCAACAGCAGATTCTGGCTGATCAACCCTCGAACACGACATTTGGAGATGCGAGATAAACACACATGTTGAGTTGGAGCGCAGTCTCGGGTCTGACCTACTGTCCATCTGTCTGACACACACACACATGCACACACATGCACACGCACACACTCACACACGACCACAAGAGACTCTTCAGTTCACACATTTCATATTTCATCACTTCTGCAAACAATGCTGTTCTCACTCAGTGTGTGTGTGTGTGTGTGTGTCGTGTTTCCAGTCCAAAATCTAAAACATTCTTAATTCAAGGTTTGAGATGAGTGAAAGGCCATGAGATGTTATGTATAGTTTTCTGGTGAAATAAATCAAAATTAAGAGATTTGTTGCTTAAAAAAAACTGAATTTTCACACAGAAACAAGATTATTTTTCTGACACCTTTAGCAGATAATTGTGCTTGTTTAATGCAGAAACTCACTTAATTTTGATTTATTTCACCAGAAACAAGACATAACATCTGTTGGCCTTTCAATATTGGAGCATCATTCCAGGAAAGCGTCTCTTTTTACTCATAACTGTATGTGAACAAGGGACAGAAGTTAGTGGTCTGAAGTGTTTTTAACGAGTCTCTTCTGTTCTTTTATTTGAGACAGTAAAACAGTGTTATGATCCTCCAGTGTAAATCATCTGTTCTCTATGTGAATATACAGTAAAGTGTCATTTATTCCTGAATTTATCATCATTACTCCAGTCTTCAGTGTCACATGATCCTTCAGAAATCACTCTAATATGAGGATCTGATGATCAACACACAGTTATGATTATTAATATCAGTGTTGAACACAGCTTCATATCTGTGGAAACTTCTGTGGTTATTTTTCAGGATTCTCTGATGAATAAAAAGTTAAAAAGAACAGAATTTATTTCAAGTAGAATATTTTATAAAATTATAAATGTCTTTGCTGTCACTTTTGATCAATTTAATGCATCCGTGCTGAAAAAAAATGTTAATTTATTCTTCTTTTTAGAGGGATCTGACAGACCCCAAACTTATAAACGGCAAATAAACATGTCCACACAAACACACAGACTTGAGCTGAACAGGTTAATGAACTGAACGGATCTGAATGACGATTAATATTAATTTCTCCTGTATTTTATGCATTATTGATAGTTATTTTCCTGGTTATTATTGAAGCTTCTGTGACTCGATCAGTTCTGTATACTGACTCGATCCTTCAGATGTTGCTCACAACACGTCTGAGATCTCCAATTATTATCATATTAAGTGCGTATGATTTTACAATGACTGAATATGATCTAAATAATGCCCGTGGAATGAAGGCACAGATTACTGCAGCTTGAGAGGGTTTGAAGAAACAGGGACGTGATTGTCCATCTATTAATGTTCCTCACGGACTGCAGGAACCTACCAGTTTGTCCTGCAAAGCCTGAAAAACATAGAAAGAACAGATTGACTGTTATTTCAACTGCTGTGTGTGTGTGTGTGTGTGTGTGTGTGTGTGTGTGTGTGCGTGTGTGTCGGTGCGTGGTGGTGTGTGTGGTGAATCACCGTGTGTTGCTGAAACTCGCTATGAGTGAAAAAATGATTCACCTTCCCTTCTAAACGAATCTGAGCTTTTGCAACACAAAGTTCTGCTTCACTGTCTCTCTCAGAAACTCAAACATGAAGAAAGTGATGAACACGAGCGGAGCTGCTGTCAGCCTGCGTTCGGCTCACACACACACACACACACACATTACAGAGAGAGAAGAGAGAAGAGGACAAGTTACGACAAGACTCTATAAAACACCATTAAACCGATGAAGATCTGAGCGTGACATCAGGAGTTAGAGATGAACATCTGCCCTCTGTCTGCCCTCATCACACACACACACACACGCACGCACACGCACACACACACACACACACACACACACACACACACACACACACACACACACACACACACACACACACACACACACACACACACACACACACACACAGTCTTACAGTCTTCTCCAGTAACATCTGAATCTTGTATCAGCTTCTGTTGCTTTAACATGTTAAGGGAATGAACATCACTCATGATCATGGAAAAGCTCTAAATAAATGTGTGTAGTTTCAGTTATTGGTGCACACACACACACACACCGCAAACACACTCAGTGTTTCTGTCTTGTTCTCCAGCACAGACATCAAATCATACTTTCATCAACACACATTTACTGGAGAACAACAATCACTGAAGATATTAAGACTAGATAAAAACTAAGTTTGAGTTTAAACAAGAACAAATATCAGCCAGTGGAGTCAGAAAATAATCTTAATTCAAAGGGTTAGGGTGAAAACACTGGCAGATATTTGTTCTTGTTTTAAACTCAAACTCATTTCATTGATAAATCTTTTATTAGTCTTAATATCTTCAGTGTTTTTTCTTCTCCAGTAAATGAATCTTGATTTAAGAGTGTTTAGACATGTGTTCCTAATCTATGACCATTTCAAACGTGTTGTCTGAGCTGTTGATTTAGAATCCGCCTTTGGCTAAGCCACGCCCTAGAATGTAGATCGGCCAATCACAGCGCAGGGAAGAACGAGCTCCCACAGAGGTCCGACACTTTTTCACAGCGCTCCATTGACTTTCAACACAGGCGTCTCATGTGTCTGGTCTTGGCAGGCTTAATTATCATCGTAGTTTTATCAAAAACATGGTTAAAGGTTGTGGCTGAGGCATTCGTAACACACACACACGTTTCCCAGAGAGGCTGGAGGGGGCGTCCGTTTCCCCTTCCCAAAACCGAAGTCAAATCCTGACAAGAGTCGTGTTTGTATTAAACTGTGTGGACGTCCTCAGTCAGATAAACCCCTCAAACATCAACAAGCACATCGTTCTTGCTTCTAACCTTACTGTCAAGTTATACTAGTTACACCGTTTTATAATGTTTTAGATTATGATTTTCGGTTCTCATACCGGTTGATACGCTAGCACACGCTGCTAATGAATACAACGTTATACTCGTGTAGTCCGTTTGCTTAATAACGATTATAGAAGTGAATAGAGACCTACAGCTTTAATGAACAGTGTTGCTCCCTGATAGTGTCCCAGTGTCCGTCTCCATTAGGAGGATCTGCGCTGCTTCACGTTTTGACTGTGACCAGTAACGTTATGCTTTTGCCTCTATTTGGATGCCTTGTTGTCTCTGCGTTTCACCTGTACGTCTTGAATATAGCCTATGACATATACCAAACCAGAGCCCAGTATGAGTTTGCACAGACATAGCAACAGTAACTGGGGGGCGGGGCTTAGCCAAAGGTGAATTGAGGGCTGATATTAGGACTGTTAACGAATCTGCAGCGTGACCTGTGTGTGCCAGCGTGACCTGTGTGTGCCAGCGTGACCTGTGTGTGCCAGCGTGACCTGTGTGTGCCAGCGTGACCTGTGTGTGCCAGTGTGACCTGTGTGTGCCAGCGTGACCTGTGTGTGCCAGCGTGACCTGTGTGTGCCAGCGTGACCTGTGTGTGCCAGCGTGACCGTGTGTGTGCCAGCTCTCGGTGACTCCTGCAGGGCTGGACACACACAACATGACATTCTCAAATTTAAAAGTAAAGGTTAATGCAAATGATGAAGCCTGGTAGGGCGCACTGTGTTCCCATTAGCCGCGAAGTGTGTCATGCTAATGTACACAGGTGTGTGTGACAGCAGGTGTGTGTGACAGCGGGTGACCTTAGAGCGCTCTGCTGTCCACATCGTTCCCTGTTTCTGCGACGAGAGCCGTCGCGGAGATCATCTCTGCTGTGGAGAAAACAGTCGAGACCTGACGTGTGTGTCCAGGTCGTCACACAGAAAGTTAAATTATGCGAACGTGACCGTCGGAAATGTCACGACTCCGCCACAGGAGCTGCAGACATGAGCTGTATACACTCAACTCATTCAGATCTCATGTAGATCAGACATTTGGTCTCTGATGACTTCCGTCTCAGACAGACTGATGATGGTCATGTGATGAAACACACTAAACATCTCGTTTTACAGCACAAATATCTAAACCTTCTTAAGAGCACATTTACAGGAGATATTAAGTCTTGATTAATGAAATGTGAGTTTATGAGTTTTTCGCAGTCATAAAAATAAACTTTCGTAACACCAAGATTGAACCTCATTGGTTCCGCTGAAGGTCGTGCCCCGTAACACTAACATGAACCTCATTCGTTCTCCACAAAGGGAAACAATACTATTTTTCCAAACTCCATCTGCAGATTTTTTTCTTGTTTTAGGCACAAACTCACACATTTTTGATTAAAAAACAAGACTTAATATCGTCAGTCATTCTGCTTCTCTTCAGTAAAAATATCTAGAATTAAGAATTCAGAAACAATTGAACAGAAACAATGAGGAAGAACATTATTGCCCGTTATCATGACTGTGACACACATAAATGTACATCCGAAAATCTGAATATGGACCTTTATCACATGTTTTATATCCCGTTAATCCACCTTCACAGAAGCATATGCTGGCTCAGCGTTCCTCTGCCAGAATCCTCCCGGATGATCCCGTTCTGTCCGTCAGCTCCAGTTCTCATCGCCGTGGTAACAGAGTGACGCACACCTGCAGATGCCGGTCCATATGAAGAACTGTTCTGGACCTGAACTTTCACAGTCACCCTTCCTCTCCTCCAGAGACGTGCGTCAGTCTGCAGAAGTGGGAAGTCAACATCATCAGATCAAATGCCTTTCAAAGCTGTATTAATGTTGTAAACTTCATCAATTATGAATTAAATTTTATTTCTCTATAGAGAATCAGCTCTATAGAGACAAAAGTGTCATTATTCAGCTCACGTTTGGTTCTTATCTGATAAACAATAATATTATTACGTCTTTTAAACCCCAACTCAAATATTGTTCAGTCAAAATGTTTTGTTTTTGCGTTTTCTTTACAACAAACGGCATTGATTTGAGTATCGTAAGTCATTAAAGTGTGATTAGAGACTCTTAAAAGTAGGACAAGAACCCAGACAGACAACACAGTGTCGGCCCAGATGAAGACCACGAGTGCCAACAATGTGGTCCGCACTGGTCGACACTATGTTGCTGTCCGGGGAATGTTTCATATTAACTAGTGTATTAACTAATGTTTAAGATCTTATTAGATTAGATCTTTATTGTCATAGCACACTTTGTGGGAAGCAATCCAATCTGCAGCATTAAAATACAAGATCATTTAGCATTTCACATTAAAATACATTTAACCCTTAATATAAATAAATACTCAAAATATACAACTACTATTTTTTAGAGTTAAGTAGTTGGAAATTACTAATCATCCAATTTTTTAAGTGTCCCTTAGACGCAGGATTTCTATTCATGTAGAAGTTTCAATGCTGCTGTTACTAATGCTGTTAAAGACAGAGCTCGGGGTCACCGTGTCGAACCGCGTCGCTATCTTATGCTATTGTAAAGTGTCGCAAACATTTCTGAGTCTGAAAACAGAAGCACATATGAATCTGAGTTGATGATAAAGAGTGTTTTTTCTTTCCCTTCACTGTATGGAAAGAGCAGCGTGAACATTCTGCTGAACATCTGATTCTGTGCTGAGGAAAGACATCAGGGAGGGAGTAAATGAGGACAGAACTGAGCTGTTCTCACACACACACACACACACACACACACACACACACACACACACATATGTATATTTACGCATCCTCTCATGAGGGTTTTATCAGCATGTGTCCAGAACTCAGGAGAGGAGGATCTAAATGTCAGCTGTGATATCAGATAAAACAAAAGCCGAACCTCACTGTGAACATCTCTGTCTGCTCTCTCTGTCTTGTCTCTCTCTCTCTCTCTCTCTCTCTCTCTCGTAGCGTTTGCTTCAGCCCACCTATGATGAGTCAGTCTCCCACTCAGCTGACCACTCTCAGGCCAATCAGAGAGCTCACTGCTGCCACTGCTGCCGTCAGAGCCCGGTGATGCACACACACACACACACACACACACACACACACACACACACACACACACACACACAGAGGCCCTACCCATAATCCTGTGCCAGGCGAGAGCAGGGCATGAGAAACAGCAGCTCTCTTCGGGTGGGACACAAACTCCACGTCTCCGTTTACTGACCCTGAGCATCCAGAGCGACAGACACACACACACACTCACTCAAACACACACACAGACACACACACACACTCACTCAAACACACACACAGACACACACACACTCACTCAAACACAACAACACACACTAGTGACGGACACACATAGTTCTGTCCTACACTTTGCGTCAATGCTTTTGGCTGGCAGCTCATTTTCTTGTAAAGCAGAATAAAGTGAAGTCAGATGTACGTGTGGAACAGAATCACACGGCAAGAAGCAAAACACAACACTGTGAAAAGAAGAGAAATGAGGAGTGGAGAAGCAAACAGTGTCAAAGTCTCAGGCCTCCGTCACCTGATCATACAGTCATCACTCATCTGTGCTGTTCATTAAGTCCACTTTATTTCTACAGCTCTTTATACAGTACAGACGGTTTCAAAGCAGCTTTACAGTGATAAACAAGGAAATGACAATCAATGATTGGATCCAGATCAGATGGAGGACCTGCGTCTGGAGACACGACCACAACACATGATGCAGCTCAGCCGGATCCAGGCGCATCGAGATCAGATGGAGGACCTGTGTCGAGACACGACCACAACACATGATGTAGTCAGCCGGATCCGGGCCGTATCCAGATCAGATGGAGGACCTGCGCCTAAGACACGACCACAACACATGATGTAGTCAGCCGTATCCGGGCCGTATCCAGATCAGATGGAGGACCTGCGCCTAAGACACGACCACAACACATGATGTAGTCAGCCGGATCCGGGCCGTATCCAGATCAGATGGAGGACCTGCGCCTAGACACGACCACAACACATGATGTAGTCAGCCGTATCCGGGCCGTATCCAGATCAGATGGAGGACCTGCGCCTAGACACGACCACAACACATGATGTAGTCAGCCGGATCCGGGCCGTATCCAGATCAGATGGAGGACCTGCGCCTAGACACGACCACAACACATGATGTAGTCAGCCGAATCCGGGCCGTATCCAGATCAGATGGAGGACCTGTGTCTAGACACGACCACAACACATGATGTAGTCAGCCGAATCCGGGCCGTATCCAGATCAGATGGAGGACCTGTGCCTAGACACGACCACAACACATGATGTAGTCAGCCGGATCCGGGCCGTATCCAGATCAGATGGAGGACCTGTGCCTAGACACGACCACAACACATGATGTAGTCAGCCGGATCCGGGCCGTATCCAGATCAGATGGAGGACCTGCGCCTAGACACGACCACAACACATGATGTAGTCAGCCGGATCCAGGCCGTATCCAGATCAGATGGAGGACCTGCGCCTAGACACGACCACAACACATGATGTAGTCAGCCGGATCCGGGCCGTATCCAGATCAGATGGAGGACCTGCGCCTAGACACGACCACAACACATGATGTAGTCAGCCGGATCCGGGCCGTATCCAGATCAGATGGAGGACCTGCGTCTAGACACGACCACAACACATGATGTAGTCAGCCGGATCCGGGCCGTATCCAGATCAGATGGAGGACCTGTGCCTAGACACGACCACAACACATGATGTAGTCAGCCGGATCCGGGCCGTATCCAGATCAGATGGAGGACCTGCGTCTGAGACACGACCACAACACATGATGTAGTCAGCCGGATCCGGGCCGTATCCAGATCAGATGGAGGACCTGCGCCTAGACACGACCACAACACATGATGTAGTCAGCCGGATCCGGGCCGTATCCAGATCAGATGGAGGACCTGCGCCTAGACACGACCACAACACATGATGTAGTCAGCCGGATCCGGGCCGTATCCAGATCAGATGGAGGACCTGCGTCTAGACACGACCACAACACATGATGTAGTCAGCCGGATCCGGGCCGTATCCAGATCAGATGGAGGACCTGCGCCTAGACACGACCACAACACATGATGTAGTCAGCCGGATCCGGGCCGTATCCAGATCAGATGGAGGACCTGCGCCTAGACACGACCACAACACATGATGTAGTCAGCCGGATCCGGGCCGTATCCAGATCAGATGGAGGACCTGCGCCTAGACACGACCACAACACATGATGTAGTCAGCCGGATCCGGGCCGTATCCAGATCAGATGGAGGACCTGTGTCTAGACACGACCACAACACATGATGTAGTCAGCCGGATCCGGGCCGTATCCAGATCAGATGGAGGACCTGTGCCTAGACACGACCACAACACATGATGTAGTCAGCCGGATCCGGGCCGTATCCAGATCAGATGGAGGACCTGTGCCTAGACACGACCACAACACATGATGTAGTCAGCCGGATCCGGGCCGTATCCAGATCAGATGGACGACCTGTGCCTAGACACGACCACGCAACACATGATGCAGTCAGCCGTATCCGGGCCGTATCCAGATCAGATGGAGGACCTGCGCGGTAGACACGACCACAACACATGATGTAGTCAGCTCTAATCTGGGCTCGTATCCAGATCAAATGGAGGACCTGCGTCTAGACACGACCACAACACATGATGTAGTCAGCCGTAATCCGGGCCGTATCCATATCAGATGGAGGACCTGTGTCCTAAGACACGACCACAACACATGATGTAGTCAGCCGGATCCGGGCCGTATCCAGATCAGATGGAGGACCTGTGTTCTAGACACGACCACAACACATGATGTAGCTCAGCCGGATGGGCCGTATCCCAGATCAGATGGAGGACCTGCGCCTAGACACGGCCACAACACATGATGTAATGCAGCTCGAATCCGGGCCGTATCCAGATCAGATGGAGGACCTGTGCCTGAGACACGAACCACAACACATGATGTAGTCAGCCGTATCCGGGCCGTATCCAGATCAGATGGAGGACCTGTGTCTAGACACGACCACAACACATGACGAGAGTCAGCCGGATCCGGGGCCGTATCCAGATCAGATGGAGGCAGCCGTGCTGAGTACACGAACCACACAACACGTGATGCAGTCAGCCGGATCCCAGGCCGCAATCCGAGATCAGATGGAGGACCTGCACCTGAGACATGACCACAACACATGATGTAGTGAGCTCGGATCCGGGCCTCGGATATCCAGACCAGTATGGAGGACCTGCGCTAGACAACATGACCACAACACATGACGTAGCTCAGCCTCGGATCGAGTCGCGTATCCAGATCAGATGGAGGACCTGTGCCTAGACACGACCACAGCACTTTCCCCAATGTAGATTGTGTCAAAGCAGCTTCACAGTATCAATCAAAACATTATAACAATGTTTGTTTCTTACTGGAAAACATCCATGTTTGGGTAGAGCTGATCAAGGGGATTACCGATTGGTTAATTAATTTGATATATCCCCAACTGAGCAAGCTGAAGGCAACAGCGGCAAGGAACCGAAACTCCATCAGGTGACCTAAAGGTGTCCAAACTCCATCCAGGTGACCCAATGGTGTCTTAAAACTCCATCAGGTGACCCAATGGTGTCCTAAAACTCCATCAGGTGACCCAATGGTGTCCTAAACTCCATCAGGTGACCCAATGGTGTCTGAAACCACTAGGTGACCCAATGGCGTCCCTGAAACTCCATCAGGTGACTCCACTGGTGTTCCCGAAGCTCCACCAGGTGATCCCGCAATGGTGTCCGAAACTCATCATCAGCTGACCCAATGGTGTCCTGAGTCTCCATCAGGTGACCCGAAGGTGCTCCAAACTCCATCAGGTGACCTAATGGTGTCCCTGAAATCCATCAGGTGACCCAATGGTGTCCTAAAACTCCATCAGGTGACCCAATGGTGTCTTGAAAACTCCATCAGGTGACCCAATGGTGTCCAAAAACTCCATCAGGTGACCTAAAGGTGTCCTAAAAACTCCACTCAGGTGACCCAATGGTGCCCTGAAAACTCCATCTAGGCGACCCCAATGGTGTCTGAAACTCATCAAGTGACCCAATGGTGTCCTGAAAACTCCATCAGGTGACCTAAAGGTGTCTTAAACTCATCAGGTGACCTAAAGGTGTCCTAAAACTCCATCAGGTGACCCAATGGTGTCTGCAAACTCCAATCAGGTGACCCAATGGTGTCCCTACAAAACCCCATCAGGTGACCTAAGGGCGTCCTGAGTCTCCATCAGGTCGAACCCAATGGGTGTCCTGAGGAAACTCCATCAGGCTGACCGAATGGCGTCCTGAAACCTGATCAGGCGACCTAGAGGTGTCTGAAAACTCCACTCAAGCGGCTCTACGGTGTCCTGAAACTCCATCAGGTGACCTGATGGTGTCCGGAAAACTCCATCAGGTGACCTAATGGTGTCTGAAACTCATCAGGTGACCCAATGGTGTCCGAAACTCCATCAGGCTGACCCAATGGTGTCCTGAAACTCGATCTCAGGCGACCCAACTGGTGTCCCGAAGCTCCATGCCAGGTGACCGAATGGCGTCGAAACTCCATCAGGTGACCCAATGGGTGTTCCGGAAAAACTCCATCAGGCTGACCTGAAGGTGTCCTGAAGTCCACTCAGGCTGACCCAACTGGTGGCCGAAACTCCATCACGGTGGTACTCGAATGGCGTCCGAACCACCATCAGGTGACCCGAATGGTGTCCTAAAACTCCATCAGGCGACCTAAAGGTGTCTCTAAAACTCATCAGGTGACCCAATGGTGTCCTGAAAAAACTCCATCGCAGGTCGGTAACCCCAATGGTGTCTCCTGAAAACCCCATCAGGTGACCGCAATGGGCGCCTGAAACTCCAGATCAGGCGACCGCAGGTGCTTCCGAAAAACTCCATATCTAGGTGACCGCAATTGGCGCCTTCCGCAAAACTTCATCAGGCGGCACTAATGGTGTCCCGAAACTCCCTCAGGCGACCCAATGGTGCCCGAAACTCCATCAGGTGACCTGAAAGGGTGTCTGAAACCCCATCAGGCTGACCCAATGGTGTCCTGAAAACTCCATCAGGCCTTGGGCCCGAATGGTGTCTGAAAACTCCATCAGGTGACCCAATGGTGTCCTAAAACTCCATCAGGTGACCCAATAGGTGTCCTAAAACTCCATCAGGTGACCCAATGGTGTCCTGAAACTCCATCAGGTGACCCAATGGCGTCCTGAAGCTCCATCAGGTGACCCAATGGTGTCCTGAAAACTCCATCAGGTGACCTAATGGTGTCCGAAACTCCATCAGGTGACCCAATGGTGTCCTGAAACTCCATCAGGTGACCCAACGGTGTCCTAAAACTCCATCAGGTGACCCAATGGTGTCCTAAAACTCCATCAGGTGACCCAATGGTGTCTGAAAACTCCATCAGGTGACCTAAATGGTGTCCTGAAACTCCATCAGGTGACCCAATGGTGTCCTGAAACTCCATCAGGTGACCCAATGGTGTCTGAAAACTCCATCAGGTGACCCAATGGTGCTCCTGAAACTCCATCAGGTGACCCAAAGGTGTCCCAACTCATCAGGTGTCCAACTGTGTTGAAGCTCATCAGGTGACCGCAATGGTGTCCTAAAACTCCATCAGGTGACCTGAAAGGTGTCCTAAAACTCCATCAGGCGACCCAATGGTGTCCTGAAACTTCATCAGGCGACCAATGGTGTTCTGAAAACTCCATCAGGTGACCCAATGGTGTCTGAAGTTCATCAGGTGACCCATGTGTCAAACTCCAATCAGGTGTCCTAAAACTCCATCAGGCGACCCAATGGTGTCCTGAAACTCCATCAGGCGACCCAATGGTGTCTGAAACTCCATCAGGTGACCCGATGGTGTCCTAAAACTCAATTTGATACAGAATTTTGTTTTATTCTTATCACTTCGTTGTAGGGATGCGAAACGAATTCACAACTCTTTATCTGAGAAAGGGATCCTCCATAGGGAGAGGCTAGTTGGCACTAACTGCAGCACACACACACACACACTCTCTCTCTCACACACACACACACATACACGAGCAAAACATGCTGGAGACGTCACTTCTGATTGGAGTGAGTGCACCTTGGCCGAGGCCTGTAACCGCAGGACACACACACACACACACACACACACTGTAAGACAGCGCAGGGATTGTGATGTTAGGCCCCGTCACACTCCCTGATCACTGACATTTACAAGCGTCCACTGGAGCGCATTAAACACTCATTACTGACACACATTTACACACACTCATTATAACACACATATACACACTCATTATGAAACACATATACACACACTCATTATGACACACATATACACACACTGATTACTGACACAAACCAGAGCCATCACAGCTCATGCAGTGAATGCTGGGTAACGGCTGGAATCACCACAGACACACACACACACACACACACACACACACACACACACACACAGAGAGAATTACAATTCTAACCCTGAGAGTTTAATCAAGGAAGTACAATAAAAAAATTACTGAAATCTAAACAAAATTCAAAATCCCAATTCAGATAAGCTGACATCCATTCTAAGTGATTTTTTTAAACAAAAGACAGAACTTTGAATGACACTTGCTGCGTCCCAATTCGCGCACCATCCGTCCTAAATAGTATTCCAAAATAGAATTAGTGCGTCTCAAGTTGTAGTATGTTGAAATGAGTGTTTCAAAGATACTCTTGCATGGTCTACTATTTCCTGGTTAGAATCCGAAGTGTATATCGGTGCACACTCTAAACGGCTGATATTGCCCACAAATCATTGCGCGGTGGATCGAGGATTCGGCTTAGAACTACAAACACCAGTAAAAGTGTTAAAAAGCTACATACACAGAAGGCTGTGCCAGTCCCGTGCTGCTCCTGCTAGCTGGTGTAGAGAGCGTTTCATAACAAAGATTCTGAGTGATTAATTATCAGTATCTAACTGTACCGAAAATGAATTCATTCAATGTTGTCCACATTATATTGCATATGTAGCAGCATTGTGAACTTTTGTAAAGACACGTTTAGCCATTACTTTTTAAATGCATCATTATATTCAAATTGCAAACACGAGGAGAGTATCTGCATGAAAGACCCACGACTGGCAGATGAACGTGCTCTGAAACGGTAGGAAATCAAATTAGATAGAATGGAGGATTTTAACTGTGACAAGATGATTGACAGGGCAGTTTACGGTGACAGGATGCACGCAGCACGCGCAGAGCTGTCCGTTAAAGATGACGTGATAGTAGGTCCCAAAGCTTGCCTACTCTTTTTGCTGCACACTCAAAAGTATATACTTTTTCTTCACAAAAAGAGTACATACTTTTAGGGCGTAGTATAAGTAGGCGAATTGGGACGCAGCATCTGTTTCTGTGATACTGAGAGACACTGAATTTCCCAGAATGCATTACCTGCAGGATTGATCAGAGGTCAGAGGTCACGCATAGGCACTGTGTTCCAGACATGACACACAGCTTCAACATCATGGTCATTTCATGTGCATTTTCAATTATTATTTTTTTATATTTGTAAATTATTTTATTTTTATTTGTCAGTAATTGTCACTTATTTCCTTCATTAGCCATGACAACATTTCTAATATTTATTTATTTATTGATTTTTAGCTTATAGTGATATGTAACAAAATATGTATTAATAGTTTTAGTAAAGGGTAATGATAATAACATGAACACTTAAATAAGGCTAATACCTGCTGTCGATAGTTCTACATGGAATAGTTCAAGAAGCATTCATCTCTCTCATTATTTTATCAAAGCAGAAGCCAATAAAGGCTGCGCACTACATCATAAGATTTGTAAATATGATTTTAAAGAGCTGAAGGGGTGAGATGAGGCCTTACTGGGATTAGAGGATGAAGTTTCCCATGAGTCCTGAACACCAGGTCAGAGTTTCTCCTGCCGGAAGCCTCTGTGTTCCCGGAGAAGCCGATGCAGCGCTCGGTGTGCTTAATCACGAGATCCACCACGCGCCTCTGCTGCGCCTCTGCTGATCACACACACACACACACACACACACAGAGAGAGAGAGAGAGAAAACTATATCTCATTTCACTTCTGCCGATGATTCCCACCTATACATCCCACTTAAATCCGAACTGCAGCCTTTTTTAGATTGTGTGAAAGAAATTAAACTCTGGATGACTGACCCTAACTTCAGCTAAATGACTCGGAAACTTAAGATATTGTCTTTGGCCCCTGTGACTCCCCGACACCCCATTAAATCCACACCACCCATCTTAACCTGGAGAAAACATCATCTGTTGTAAAGCAGTTTTCAGCCTGGTCTGTTATACATGATCTGGCACAGTGACCTCCGGAACCTCTCGCTGGACGATCGTTGCAAATCTGGTTTTTGTCTTCCTGTAGCAAATTGCTCCAGACACGAGAACACGTGACCATCACACCTGAGTCTCCCTCCATGTGCTAGCACTCTGGTCTGTGGTCCGAGCTGTTTCAAATGTGCTATAGAAACACACACACACACACAGAAATTAGCAGCTAGTGTTGTGATAGTAATCACTCTTCATGGAGCCCTGACATCATACCACTCATGTCGATAAGAGGATTATCCTGGTGTGTGTGATCACACACACACATGCCTCTGACATGGAGACTCAGGAGAGCGACTTCCACAGGAACACTGCTATTGGCCTGATCTCATGTGATTGACAGGTTATAGCCCCGCCCACTCATCAGAGGAGAGCAGAGATGCTGCAGGAGGATCTGATTCAACATTATTAACACAATAATGATGTGCACACATAAAACATTTAATATAAACATTGAATTATTCCAGTAAAACACAGGAATTTTGATTTCATGGGGACTTGAACGGGAGAAACTGTAAACACAGCAGTTTTCTCAGAGCCCAGATAAACACATGTCGATCTCAGAAATCAACGCAGAAACAGTGTCATGAGCGTTTGGTGATATTCCTGACCTGTTCGTCCGACGCAATAAAAGCCAAAAACAAGAAGAAGAAGATACAGCGCTGATCACACACGAGGATGTATGAATCGAGGCGATTTATTGTAAAACACAGTTTTCTCTGTAACACTTCAAAGATCATCAAGTAATTCAAGATCAAATGTCTTTCTTGAATGCAGAAATCAGCCGCGTTCGATTGACTGAGACTGTGAGACTGTGTGAGTGTGTGTGTGTCCTTCAGCTCGTTAGACATGCGGCGTCAGTCTGAGAACACACACCGCTGTAATATCCTCATGAAATAGAGGCGTCAGCCCGGGCTAATCTCTGCGTCACCACCTCGCGGTACATGATGGAGATGTAGATGGAGAGCAGGAGGATGACGAAGAAGTCGTCGAGGAAGCCCAGCAGACCCACGACCCCTCGGGGATGAAGTCCCAAGCAATACGAACGAACCAAGAATATTGTGATTAACGTATTGCTGGCCTCTTGGAGTGCTTATGTAGGAACAGTTTGTAGGGCAGAGTTCGCCAAAAACAGATGTGTTCACCAGCACCAAGAGCCAATCCATGTCTCCGTTAAAGTAACATATCCAGATCATTTCTTTATTAAAAAAGTCCCCCGCAGCTTTGGATGAACAGTCTTGGCGGAGTCTGCAGGTAATTCAGGCGTGCGATGACCGAGCTGGAAAAATGGCAAAATGACAGGTGTATCTCAGGTCCCTTGAAAGACGAGCCAGTTAGAGGCCTCTGCTTCCTGCAATGTCAATGGAGGGCCGGCGTAATAAAGTCGTACTGTCACGGGTGTATGCAGGCAGAAGAACAGGCTGAGTCCAAAAGCTTCAATTCATATAACATTTACTCACAAAACTAACAGGCAAGGATGAAGAAGACGGGCGCAAAACACAGGGGTAACATTCACATGTAACATCAGACATTGATCGTACACTAAAGACTGAACAGAACTGAACTAAATACAGGCACAAATGAACACTAATGAGGTGGCGACAAGTGAAGACGATGAATTAGACACTAAACAGGAGACTGATGAGGGAGTGAGTTCAGGTGTGCGGAGAAGAGGATGCTGGGAAGTGTAGTGCGGGAGACTCAGACGGGACAGTGAAGACGGAGACGGTGACACGTACATGGTAAACAGTCGCATATCCCCTGATCCGCACTCGATGATGGGAAATGCAGCTGGAGAGCCAGCAAATGCAGTCCACAGGAGAGTTGATGAACGTCGATGTGACGTGTGGGCCAAGGTGCCCAGTGGATTGTAGGTCAAAAGAGTTTTGGATATGTAGCAGGATAGTAGTGATCATAAGTCCTAAGGGCATCGGTGCAATGCCAGAACGAACAACAGGTGGAAAACAAGCAGACACAACAGCACTCTGGGCAGGTAGCAGAGCTAGCGAACGAGCTCAGACAAAAGCACTGAAGCCATCATGTTCAGAACCAGTGTCCTATGTCAGAAAAAGCATTATGTGTTTTATTTATAGCTATCAAGATAAAGAAAAAAAGCTAAAGTTGGGGATATGCTAAAGTTTTGATTTTAAAAACGTTTCACATCTTTACTGATGTTCTTTAACATAACTTTCATTGCCATGTTTCTTCCTGTATTATTGTTATTTTAATTTTTTGCCTTTAGTCTAAAAGTTGGTTAGCCCATTTTGTACAGGCTGTTTTTATGTCAGCTCTGGATTAATTTCTCATTGATTCACAGGTAAATGCTCCCAGGCATTAGATTGCTAAGAAATGAATTGAAGAATGAAGTGTTAGTACAAAGTGGGTCATTACCTGCTGTTTAGGGAGAATTTTACTAGTCCTTTTGTTCAGTAGTTTTCCAGCAGAGGCTGCACCCAATGGGAAGACTATTTTAAAAAGACCTAAAGAAACAGGCAATGCTCCTTAGTCAATAATGTTGCCTCATTATCATCATGATAAACCTATACAGCTCTCAGTCCTTTTCAGGTCCATGTTGATTTAGTTAATGGTGCTTGCTAAGCCAAGTATCGTCTCATACTACAAGTACAAGTACTCATACTCAGGTTTGTGTATTTGAACAAACCCTAAATGCATTGAACATCTGTGTGTGTGTGTGTGTGTGTATACGCACCATTTCTGATACAGGCAGCAAAGCCAACATCTGTATCTGTGCAATCACAAAATTACCTGTATTCACTAAAGCCCCGTTCACATCGCCAGCGATTTTGTCGCTGTGTGTCGCTGAGACTCTGTACTGTGATGTTGCTTATGGGCGTTCGTAGTGCTGTCGCTCTGATGTTATTAGACTGCACGTCTGGCCATATCTATACAAAAGACCATCACAAGTGATATATACAACTATATAATTTTAATTTGACTGGGAATAAATGACTTTTAAGGCTAAAAAGAAACTGTATGCTATTGGGAGAGTCAAGTCAAGTCACATTTATTTATATAGCGCTTTTCACAATACAGATTGTATCAAAGCAGCTTCACAGTGATAACATGACAGTAGTACAACACAGATAAATAATATTGTTAAATGTTAAATAAACCCAACTAAGCAAGCCAAAAGCAAGGCAAAGCAAGGCGACAGTGGCAAGGAACCAAAACTCCATCAGATTGGATGGAGAAAAACCTTGGGAGAACCCAGGCTCAGTCGGGGCCAGTTCTCCTCTGGCTTACATTCATATTGTTTTTATATAAATTTAAATATAAATATTGTTTATATGTAATACGGAGCCATAACATATCGCCCAGCGTTGAGTCCGTCTCTTCACAGGTGTTGGGGATCTGAGATCCCGTGAGAGGCTGGATACAAACTGGACCTGACGAACGCCATTTTCTCGGGACAACGACCCGAGATAACAGCAGAAAGGCAGATGGAAAAATAATTAGCATAGCTGATGTTCAGAATGATTTCCATTATACAAGAGTCGGTGTTAGAAAATCACTATCTCACAACTCTTTGCAGCCAACCATACGTGCCGAACGTGTCGAACCGTTTGTCTGAATGAATCTGAAGTTTTGCACATTCTTGGACCGTTTTTTTTTTTAGATGAATGATAGCCCATTAAAATAAAAAGTGTTATTTTTTAAGTGTTTAAAGTGTCTTATGTTTAGCTCTTCCTACATTCAAGTGAGCCTTTAGATGCCTTGTATTTTCTTTTACATCCACATCCATTGGTATTCTAGTGGTGTCTGCTTCTCTCAGATGATCTAGTTTAAACATACGTCGGGTAGTCTGCCGAGAGCTAACGGCACAGCCCTTGCACTTCATAAATCTAAAGGACAGATGAGGAGGAGAACTATACACACAATAATACAGCTGAAACACTCTCTCCCTGAGCCAGGGGCAGAGCTTTGGTGTTTCGCTCTCATTTCTGATTCAGAGCTGTCAGATGTCTCCTTGGTCTGGGTATGCTAAGGTAAAGTCCCATAAGAAAGAGAAAAAAAACTTTTCTTTTTTTTTCTGAAGGAAGAGAAGGCATGGGTCAAAGCTAGCAGTCTCTTATCATTTTAGCTTCAGGCTAATGAAAAAGACTAGAAAAGTCAAAGAAAATGTATTAGCCTATGAAATAAAAGACACAATAAATTGGCTCTGACTGTTGAAACAAGAAATTGATGTGAGACATATAAAAGGGATAAAAATAATAATGCCAGAGGTGCAAATAATTCTGTGGTGGTATTTTTTTCAGTTGCTATTACTAAAGGCACCTTTTCATTATCATTCTAGTCAAAAGTGTTAGGTGAGAATTGGCAATAGTTTTGCACTATCTTTAAATAGTTAATCTTTAAAATGCTATTTCTGTAAAATTGGTGGTCATGAATAAATATACGTGCAGATACATTCATTATTCATTCATTCTTTGGTTGAGTCACATCCACCAGCTGGAGTGCCCTTGATCTCCACCAGAGGGCCATTGCTGCCACTTCATGGACTACAATTCCCAGAACTCATTGCCCGGTCACATCCTTCCTGATCTGTTCGGTCATTGTCAGTCACTGCCTATATAAGCCTGGTTCATTCAGTCACTCTTTGCAAAGTCTGTATGTGTTTGCAACTCTTACAGGGACAGACTCTGGACTGTGCTCATAGTCATAATGTTTTGATCCAATTTGTTTTGTAATTACTGTTCCTTCTGCTGACCAGAGGAGAACTGGCCCCCGACTGAGCCTGGGTTCTCCCAAGGTTTTTTTCTCCATTTAGTCACCTGATGTAGTTTGAGTTCCTTGCCATTGTTGCCTTGGCTTTTGGCTTACTTAGTTGGGGACATTTCATATTCAACAATATTATTGATCTGTGTTGTATTATTTTCATGTTATCACTGTGAAGCTGCTTTGATACAATCTGTTTTGTAAAAGCACTAAATAAATAAAGGTAACTTGACTTGCTCAGGGGCTGATGTGGACTCTGAGATGCGAGGACTGAGGAATGGAGAACTAATAGAGATGATGAAGTGGTTTGCTATCTTTGTCGCCAGGTCCGTGCTATTTGAAGCAGCTTTCCTAGACTTGGGAAAGGAAACCTTGACGTGGACATCTTTCCAGGAAGGGACTCTCGTGCTTGAGTGAGGAGTAAAGATGGCGAAGGAATTGGGAGAGTTCTGTGGTGTGTACTGGCATGATGGGAAAACCTCTCGTACCAGGATTTGTTGAAGTGGACTGGAGAGAAAGCGACTGAGAGGAACTGGCTTTATTTGATGCCTCACCAACAGTGAGGGAAGAACCACTTGATCAATATAACTCCCAAGAGAACAAGTGGTAGCTGACGCCGATATCTGGTGATGAAAAAACCTGATGTTCATGGTACCATCATTCCATGGAACCAGGCTAGAGAGCTCAGAACAATTATTTTACGTAATCCTCGTTTGATAGACCATTCTGAAAAATGGATATGAACTGATTGGCAGGATTACTAGGTGTGAGGAAAAGGCTCATAGTTTTTGTGGTCTGGTCTTCTGTCATGCAACAGTAGAGAAGACACAAAGGTAAACGTCTTTTATTAAAGGGTTGGGGGTGATTACCTGGAAGATCTTCACACAGGTGATCGAATAGCATAACCAGTTCAAATGAGTCACACTTAACTGACGAGTTTTGAAAACGAGTCTCTAAAGAGGACAATGAAGGTAGGCACAGGAAGGTGAGCAGTCAGGTATGTTTTTTTTTTGGTTAGCATATCTTGCGCTTGGGTTGTGTTCCTCAAAATTATGCTTGTGAAATTGAATGCAAGTTAAACCATTGCAATGTCTCTTCTGATGACTGGAATTTATTCAATTGGATTTTTTTATGCATAATCAATGAATTTGGTAATTTGGATGTACCTCTGAGTGCAAGATCATTCATCTGTGTTTTAGGTATGAAAGCTTTAGCGTAAGTTCTGCCAGGAAGACTCCATTGTTACATCATTTATTACCTTCTCATCTAACCAATCATGTTCTAATACTCGTAGTATAAAAGATCGGTACTTACACCAGTCCAAGTTCGCAGATGCTGATGCCAACATTCACCTCCATCCATCCCACCACTGGGATAGTCCCCGCATCATACCTGCTGCGCCCCTGCCTTTGTCTTTAGGCAGGAAATGCCGATTCCATTACCCTCAGATTGCTTGCTGGGATGTAATTACAATACTTGCTGGGCTGTTAATAAATGTATACTTTGTTACATCATTTGCCCTCCCGAGTCTTTCTGGTAGAACTGTTTTTGTATAAGATGAAGGCATTTTAAAAGTGCATATTTGCTAAATCTCATTACTACAGTACTTCAAATTATTTTGTTACATCCCAGAGAAACAGTTCAAATGGATGACAATTTATTTTTGAATGTGGCATTTAAATTTTGTTTTGTTTTTAACCCTCTTAATTAATCCATTTCGACATTAAAAGGAAAATTTCAGCTAAATGAATGAAAACCATTAATTTGTGCTCTGTGATTAAGATTGTATCTGGCATCAGTTCAAACTATTCACATGGCTGCTGCTGAGAATGCTGATAAATGGAGTAAACAAGGAGACTGTAACCTGGCTTGTGAGAGTGTATGTTCCCTCTCCTAGGCTCTGCAGGGACCTCCAGCCTCTAAAAAAAATCAACTAAAGATCTACCTGTGTGTTTTCCACCATGAAAGGAAGGAGGTCAATTCAGTCAATCCTGTGAACACCTACCTTATCCAAAGAACTACTAGGCTTGTAAAAGAGGAAAGCAAGGTCAGGAGAGACTTGTAAGCTTACAAGGGTATATAAACTGGCCAGAGATGGCCTTTAAAGCCATGCAGAGAAACACAGCAGGAAGAAGTCTGTGTTGATTTTCTTTAATAATCAAGTTTCTCTAAGTAATCAAGAATAAATTCCTCGAAGGTTACTATATGCAATTGCTTACAGACAGTGGCAGATTGTGGCAAAAATGTTACGCACAGATGCTTAGGGCTGTGTCTCCCAGTACTTTTGTATTAAGAGTCTCGGTTACAAGTGTCAGGATTTTAGTTTTCATTTTTGGTGGTCTTGACAAAGACAACTTTCTGTTGGTTGATTAAGTCTCAATCAATCAAATCATTGGCTTCCTTGTTTGTGAATCAGTATATCGCTTACCCTAATTTGGGCACTGGTAAGGACAGTGAGGACCCTAGCTCCAACATGACATCATGACTTTTGCGTCAAACATACACACCACTTTCAAGTCAAGTGGCGTGTTATCTATACACATTTTGAGCTATCTGCGTGTATCCACGTGTAATGCGTGTATGTCTACGCCGTTAAATGTCCGAGTGATTCCGTCTACATCTGGGGAGTGATATTTTTTTCCTAGGATGGTAGGGGAAGACTCATAAATGGTATTAACCCCAGTGACGGGTAGGTTTAGGGACGGGGATGGGGTAGGTCATATATTTATATATACAGTACTGTAACATTAAGTCAACGGCATTCATAAACACTCTGAAATGCGATTATGCGTGTTGATAGCACGCCAAAATGGAAATACGAATTGCCATGTAATACATACGCCATTTCGTGAGATCAGTCTGCTAGCTCAGACAATGGGAGGTGACAATGATGACATGACACAATACATTTAATGCATTTATGAAGAACAACAGAACTGATATGTTTATTATTATATATATTGTTATTTAAAGTACATTATGATAGGTACTTTGCTTGTTACATATGCGTGCAACAGGTAACGCTTTCCTTTTACATTCCAGTTACCCATGTAAAGACTATGTACTTATTTTAGTAACTCCAATTACTGGGTAATAACTAGTACTAACCCTGAACCTACCCATAAACCCTCCCCTGTTCCATGTACTTATCTTATATTAGCCAGTACTTTCTAGGTGAGTACACTGTAAGTACTGTAAAAGAAAGCGTAACCTAATGGGTAAATAATGCAAATAAATATTAGCTCGATTATGTTGATTACCTGTCCAGCGATGTATGTTAATGCTGAAATATAATTGGAACCAGTCTTTAAAATGGTTTAAAGTGCATTGGCTTGAAGTGAATTAACAGTTAGCAAGATACTGTTCTTCTGTATCAGCTCTTTTTGGTAGGACTGTGAAGCATGGCTTGTTATCTTTATCCCTAAACATTAATAATTGGATTTGTAAATTGACTGGCAGTTTTTTAACGTATGCCTATGTCCTTTTTAAATTGCTTTATATGCTCTTAAATGTATTTCCTAAAAAAGAAGCTGAATGTGTTAACTGAAAACTGAATGAAATACAATTAGGTTAGGGTTAGAGCAAGTTGACAAGTACTTGCAAAGTTACTTATAGTAAAATGTCTGTCGGGAGAATCACAATAAAAAGAAAGCACATATTAAGCAGACAGTCTTTTTGTTATTGTAGAATGTCTAAAGTGGATTATGGAAATAAAGTGTTACCAGATTCATCCGGTGCTATGACCTTGTACCAATGTGAACAACTAAAAAGCTTGAAGCAATTCCTGACTTACTAAAGCGCTCAGCATATGAATAAATGTTTACAATACATGATAAATGTCTTGATTTGTCCATCATCTATTATGCAATGGATATATTAATTTGCAAAAATGGTTTGCATAGACTAGTGAATGTTTTCATCAATCTCATGACAATATTTACACACCAGCAGATGGCAGCACTGACTGAAGTCTAATGCCCTACTTGGGTCAAATGACAGCGTCCATTCCCTCCCATTGTCTCCCTGTCATCAGTAAACATCTGGGAGGCTTTCTGCAGGTATCTTATCACACAGCAATTTCTTAAAGGAAGGAAGCCCAGGAATCTTATCAAAGCCAAAAATGGAATTACAGGCGGCAGGATGGAGGAGCGCCAGAGTGGCAGAGACAGCGAGGAATAAAAATAATGCAGGGGGCTGTAAGTGTTTTACTTCCGAGACCATTTCCCTTTTTCACTAATCTCTAAACTCCTACACAAAGCAAGTACTTCACAAAACAAGCCCTCCAAGAACCTGCTACCAATGTGATGAATGCTTACCCCTGTAGGGAGAAATTACTCATTTCCTAATTGACTCAAAATTGCTTCATCACTCCACGAGTGCTCATTTGGATGCAGTGAGACGGCTAATTAAAATGCTCTCAGCAAACATCGACAGGCTTTTCCTTCAATTACTTGGAGGCAGATCACACTCAAATAAACAAGTGTACAGCTGCTGCCAATGAAAGTCCAGTTGGTTCATGTCTCTGTATTAGAACTGAGTTGTGAGCTGAGAAGGGCATCTTGACCTTGGGGGTTCTTGCATGACCCCCATTTAATGTGCTTGAAGCACCCGCTAAAGCTAATCTCCGCCTCATGGTCACGAACTGCCCACAGACCATCTGATGCATATTGCACACAGAAATGGCTATTGCTATCTCAAAGCAGCAATAAATAATCTAAATACAAACGTGCCACACACACACACACACACACACACACAGCACACACACACACACACACACACACACACACACACACACACACACACACACACACACACACACACACACACACACACACACACACACACACACACACACACACACACACACACACACACACACACACACACACACACACACACACACACACACAACACACAGTTTTTCCAGGAATTCTTAAACATAACACATAATGTGACATAAAATATCACAAAGCAGTTGTATTACCCCTTTGCACATATATATAGAGTATAATATTATCATCTCATTCTGAACATGGTTCTCTACATTTAAATAAACAATGTTGTATTATTTTAATTGTATGGGCACAAAAAGCTTGTATGCATATTCTTCAGTACACATAAGAACACATTTACACATTTTTGACATAGGATGAAATCCATGGAATTTAGGATAAAATCTAATTGCATAGGCATTTTATAAATGAGTTTTTTTTAACATAATTATTAGCAATTGAATTAGACATCTTTGAGGACACCTTAGGTGAGTCCCAATTTGCATACTTATGCACTATTCTATATTATTTTGTAGTATACAGTATATATAGCGCAGGATGTGTTCCCTTTTGAGAGTCAAATCCTGATTGGTGCTACGTCGCTCTGTGTGATGGTGTAATACAGAAGCTGCACTTTTAGTGAAAAAAATGGCAAATGTGTAGTAGCAGTTTAAAAGTGTGTTCCTCTCTGTCCACGTTACATCACGGACAGGGACACACGTTTGTTTAGTAAAAGCTGTTTGGGACTGGAGCACACACGGACAGCTCTCGAGAGGGCCGACTGTGTACACTGTGAACAGCCTCCTATAAGGACACTCCACTCCCGCCTGGCTTTGTTTGATAAAAGCAGTTAGGTTTGTGTCCTGAATCAGCCCAGTGGAACACAGATGGAACCAGAGGAGTGGAGGTGTGGAGATCCTGGAAAAAGCCATACTCCTCTCCACGGTCTCTACTCCCGGGAAGTCTAGAAAGAGTTTGCCAGAACAAGGTCATTCTCCTACTTGTAGCCCATTCTGGCCGGCCCAAGTATGGTTTTCGGACATGGTAGGTCTCCAAGACCATTTCCCGTGGGACCTCCTCACGCAGGCCGTATGCACGATATATCACCCCCGGCCGAAGACATGGAAGCTGTGGTCTTGCCCCTGAGGGGATCAGCTCCTAAATGCCGGTCTCTCAAGTAACGTTGTCTTGAAGTTTGTCCACGAGGAAATATGCCTTGAAGTGGAGAGTCTTTACTTTATGGTCCAGGTGACGTCTGTCGGACCCAGTTAACTGCCCAGTGCTGGAATCCACACTTAAAGGGTTATGTGGGTTAATGAAAATTCTGTCTGTAATTACTAGGGGTGTCACAATTCTCCAAATCCTTGATTCGATTACATTTTCAATTCTAAGGTCACGATTCGATTCTCGATTTTTATCAATCGGCCAATCAGGATGCTCTCTATCTTACATGCGCTTCATGAGGCACACACGCAAGGTCTCTTACTCTCGCTCTCTCCCTCTCTGCAGCAATACTGTTTGGCGCACAGTTTTTTCTATCTCGGCATGCACGCTCGCTCTTTCTCGCTCACTCTAGATTCCAAGAAATTTCAGGGAGCCGCTATCAATGTGCGGGAGACTCCCGGAACTTCCGCGAGACATGGGATGTATGCAAACTTTGAAGCACGAATGTTGTCAACATAACTCACAATTTCCACACCTGCATCTTCAATGAAAAAGGAGGGGTTCAAGTTCTGTTGATGGGTCTCCTGCATTTGCAGTTGCCATGCTATCTTTTGAATGGTTGTAGGCAAGTTAGAGAAGGTTGACCATAGATCAGCACTTTAACAGCACTTTTAGCAGCACTTTAACACGGGTGTTTTTTCCGCTTGGCAAGCCGAAACTTACGTGACATGGGGCGTGGTAGCAACGACATTTTTCAATAAAATCGAAAGTCGTGACAGCCTTACCAAGTGAGTAACTACTCACTTGTAAGCACAAGACTTTCATTCGTCTTCGAAACTCAAATTAAGATATTTTTGATGAAATCTGAGAGCTGTCTCATTCCTTCATAGGCTGCTATGTTATTTCATCTGCCGGCCGAGAAAAGTTAGTAAAGACATCGTTAAAGTAGTCCAAGTGACAACTGTGGCTCAACTTGTATTAAAGGACAACTCGGCCAAAAAGAACCTTTGGTCTAATTACACATTGTTTCCTAGTCAACCGTTATCTGAGATTTGTTTTCATGATTGCCGAATGTAAATAGTTTTATCTCTAAAAACAGTTTAGCTTATAATGCTACATATAACGCTAGTATATTGGACATAGAGTAATGACAAATAAAAATCGCTTGTTATTACCACTAACAGAGGCTCAAAATAGCCCCACAGTAACACGGTAGCATAATAAGGGTCCCTACATTCAAACCGAAGCATTGAGAACTTTGTCAGTGTGCATACAGTTTAATAAGAAGATATTTTATACACAGTCAACTTCGCGAATACAGGAAGAAGCCATCTTTGAAATATAGTCTCTACCAGTCGATCTACGAACGCTGATCCAAGTGCGCTGAACTGTGCAGAATCTCATATAGTCCGTTGTTTCCGGAAGAAACACAAACACGAACCATTTTCTTGTCTTCAATATGTACATGTTGCCTACTGGTCGCGCTCACCTTACCACCTTATTCACATCTCACGAGCGCACTTGGATTGGCGATCGTAGATCGACTGGTAGAGACTATATTTCAAAGATGGCTTCTTCCTGTATTCACGAAGTTGACTGTGTGGATAAAATATCTTCTTATTAAACTGTATGGACACTGACAAAGTTCTCAATGCTTCGGTTTGAATGTAGGGACCCTTATTATGCTACCGTGTTACTGTGGGGCTATTTTGAGCCTTGTTAGTGGTAATAACAAGCGATTTTTATTTGTCATTACTCTATGCCCTATATACTAGCGTTATACTAGCATTATAGGCTAAACTGTATTTATAGATAAAACTATTTATATTCGGCAATCATGAAAACAAATCTCAGATAACGGTTGACTTGGTAACAATGTGTAATTAGACCAAAGGTTCATTTTGCGCCGGAGTTGTCCTTTAAGTTTATCAAGCGACGAGAATACTTTTCTGCGCAAAAAAGTCACAATTTCAAAAGCGTCACTATATGATGCCCTAGGATGAGAATGCATAGTAAGTGATTAGTACACCAACCCCTATTTGTAATGTTTAAATGTTTACATGAGATGGTTTCTTCCTCTTTAAAAGTTTATAGTTCTTGTCCAGAACTAGCTTAAGTGTAGACGCTTGTCAAATGTCTTGCTATGCGATACTCTAGGGAAGCAGACAGCACTCTCACTGCAAATGTGATCAAGTAATGGATCTTGAAAAAAAAGCAAAATATTGTGAGTGGCGAACCACCTGAATGCCAGATGACAGTATCTGCAGCTCATGTTCTTTCAGTGCATTGAGTTGAATAGGTTAGAAAAGACGCAGCAGTTGGCAAAGCAAGCAGTCAGCAGTTCCCGAGCGCCTGGACCCTGATGTCTCATTACAATGGAGAAATACATTTCAGGTTTTCTCTCCTTAAAAAAGGAATCCAGCACTATACTTGTTCAAATGAAATGCATCATTATGACATACTGTATGAATGAATGAATGAAAGTTGCATTGCAAGACAATTATACGTTTTTTAGAATAAACTGTACTAATAATAATAAAAAAACAGTATGTTGAGGAGACATCCTCACATCCACAGTTAACAGTTTTTGATTGATTCACATCTCTATTATACTCAAAATTACTCAACAGTTGTTAGAGAAAGTTTGTTTTCCTTCAGCTTAGCAAAGCTTAGCACTAAGCACTTCTTGTCTTTTAATGATCTTCAAAAAGTGATTTGTGCTTTTATCTCTTTATCAAGCATTGAATTACAGAATTCCCATAAGGTTTCCCCCTTCAGTAGATAGCCATTGTGTTCCTGGAAGCCATTCCATCAAAGTTATTCTAGTGTGGCTTTAAAGGAGTTGAAGGAATAGCATGGGCTTCGGATCAAAGAAACTACACATTGCAAAGCTACAGTCTGAGCATGAATAATCATTCAAAGCACAATTAGTTTAGTACAATTACAGAAATCATAACTATAATAGATGTAGTCATTAGCAAGCAAGAGCCTGTTTCCATAGTTACAGCACTGGAGAGTGAAACTGGCTCGCTGAATATTTTTAAACTAATCTTTAATGTAGTTATGCATTGGACAGTCACTGACAGTATTTTGATACACTTTTTTACACTTACAGTGAAATCCTAAAAAAAATCATTTGTTCAGTACTCAATCTAACCAAAATGTTTTAGAGCAAAACAGGATCTCCCAAGTACTGCATCTCCAGTGCATGCCAATACCTCCAATTTCCCACTCGTTTGCGCTCCAGATGGAGCTCAGGTGACTATTTTCAACCGAACACAGTACTAATTATGTTTTTACACACAATACATGTTTGTACAGTTGGTAAATGCAAAATAATATTCGTTTTTCTCTCTTTTTACCTCAGAATTGATGTTGACTAGTCTGTCATCGCATCATACTGTTGTCTTGGCTATTTTATGTAATTTCAATGGATTTAACTTTACAAAGCCCTTAACCTCATGCAAACAGGTACTCATGAGTTTTTGCTACCAAACCTGAAACATGGCCAAACTCTTGACAACAACCAGACAGATCAGTTGTAGCATGTCCTGTAACTGCTTTTGACGAGATGATGAGGAGTACCAGTGGTGTTCTTCTCGTATGGCTGGCTTATAAACAGTACTTTACAGTAGTGAGTTCGAGTTCAAACAGTAGGCCGGCCAATCAGACTTGTAATCTGTTCATCTTACCTTATTTTTTTATGCTGGTTGAAAGTCTCTTCACATTCTGATAGCAATCACTAAGTTAAAGGAGTAGTTCACTTAAAAAAAAAAAAAAACAAAAAAAACTTTTGTGTTATTACTTACTCACCCCCATGTCATCCAAGATGTCCATGTCTTTTTTCTTCAGTCGAAAAGAAATTAAAGTTTTTGATGAAAAAATTCCAGGATTTTCTCCATATAACACTAGACGACGACACTAGATGATGAATAAGGGTGTTATCTAGCGAAACGATCGGTCATTTAAAAACTAAATAAAAAAGTTTTATAAGCAAAAATAATCACCTTGCTCTGTTCTGTGACTCTCCTGTTCAAACTCGTTCATCAAAATGAACAAATCTTTTTTCAAGTCATGACTCTCATTTGGACCTTGAACCGTTTGGTTCTCATTGAAGTATATTATATGGAGAAAAATCCTGGAATGTTTTCATCAAAAACCTTAATTTGTTTTCAACTGAAGAAATGAAAGACATGGACATCTTGGATGACCTGGGGTGAGTAAATTATCAGCATTTTTTTTTAAGTGAACTACTCCTTTTACTTAGTGTTTGCTAATCACGATGTGAAGAGACTTTCAAGAATTATCAGCAAAAGTGAACTACTCCTTTAAGTGGTCTAAATGGTCTAGTATTTATATGTTTTGCCTGTGGAAGGCGTAGGACCATGAAATGTTCACCTAATCATTGCATTCGATCCAACTGCAAACAAGCATGTCTAACTGGATTGCACCTGAGTGTAAGGAATTAACTCTCTTTCTTCATTTTTTAGGTGGCTCATGTTTTGGAATGCTTGGGTAGCATAACATACATTAGATTAGCCTTTCGTCTGAGTCGTCTTGACTGACTTGCTCTCTTTCATCTCTTTCGCTTTAATTCTCATGCACTGATTCACTTATTAAACTGAACATCCAATGACGACTACCCCAACATGCTGAATTGGGCAAACTGTCCCGTCTGAAGCCCGACGAGGGCCGACGCAAAAACTTAGTTTGACAGATGATCAGACAGATGTTTGCTGATGCCGACCGTGGGCTTGGTGTGTTTTGTCAGTCACCGAGCTGGACTGGCCTGGAAATACTCTTTCTGATGCAGGTGGCTGTCAGGGTTCAACTGTGAAGGTCAGAAAACAATTAAAGGTATTTCTAAGGGATCTATTTATTTGAGATCAGATGTTTGTAATGAAAAAAAAAAAAAAAAAAAAAAACAAGGTCCAGTCAATCAAGTCTTTGATTTTACTAATGAAAAATGCATTTTCTAATCAGAATGCATATTAGTTATGCAGACGGTGGCCGAGGTGCTAGATATTGACCGAAGCCGCAAACCTCATCTGTTATTCCGTTAATGGAAAAATAGCCCAGTAAGGTGTTAATTAATTCAAGAAAAGTGCAGATTGGTACATATATATATGCATTTACTCTTGGCTGTGCTATCAAACTCGCATTGAAGTGTCAGTCAACAGCAACCCAATCGTTTGGGGCCAGCTGGCCTCTCTTCCTTGTGGCCGTGTATTTAAATGCCGGCTGTTTTAAATGGAAGCTTCCCTGCTGATGTGCTAGTCAAGCCAGACTCTCTGAGAAACACCACCAGAGGCTCGCAGACGGAGTATTTCAACACGTCGGCAGAACATGACAGAAATTAGCCAGGCGTGACGGGAAAATACAGGGGCGTGAAATTAACCGCAGCTCTCTCGCCGCTCATCTTCCCCCACACATTGTGTCGTTACTCGCTGATGTATTCATTTGTGTGTGTTTTCCTCCTAATAAACACTGGGGTACAATTTCGTGCATAATATTGTGCATAAAAGAAATTTCTTTTAAGGTTGTTGATGATGTTGCTGGCCAAGCAAAATCAGCTGGTGCACACACAAAACCCCTCAACCTAGTTTTGTATTAAAAGACTTCCAAATGAATTAGCATTATGCATGAGATATTTGGTCAGTGATTGTCAGGTTCATATTCAGTCAAATTTAAACTGTACAGTTGGATTCAGAACTCTGATTGAGGTTAGAAAAGTGCAAACCTGCTGAAGGTGTTGTATGCATAAGGTGTGCCTTAAAGGGGTGATGAACTGAGAAATAAAATTTTCCTTGAGCTTTTCACATCTAAGAGGTCATCATATTATAAGAATATCCTGTAAGTTTCAGAACTGAAAACATCCTTGTTAGTCCAATAAAAGCTTTTATTGACACCAGCCTCAGCAAACGACTCGTTTTTTAAAGTGGGGAACTATGACGTCAAAGAGGATAAAACACCACCCTGCAGAAGAAGATCAATGCCTACTACAACATGGCCGGTTTAGCCCCACCCACCGATTCGCGCATTACACGCATAGCTAAATAACATAGGCCTACCTCTTGATGAAAAACCAGATCGAGCTACCGAGCAATACAAAATATTGTGCAGTGCCTGGTTGTGGAAGAAGACAGTCGTCTTCCTCTGGATTCCAATAGGATTGCATGGATAAACTTTATTTTTAATGATGTTCCAGCTGATGAGGTAAAACATTGTCCATCTGTTTCCTTCATTTCACTGAGGATTGTTTAGTAAACAAGACTGGATTTGCAGACCAAATAAGATTAAAGAATGGTGCTGTGCCGTCTATATTGGATCTGACAACACACGGACTCTGGGTCGAACATATATGGGCGAATCATTCCGGTTGCCATTTTACAGCATTGGACGTTTTCAAAATAATTTTCCCCAAGTGCACCGACGGGTGAGTTGAACTGTTATCCACTCACAGCAGTGGGCGTTTACTTCCAAGTCTTCAGTGCGAAACACCCATAAAAACCGAGCGTTTTCAGCTAGGCTCAAAACTATGGTACTTATTAATTTTGATGTTTTTGAATGCAAAAACCAAGCGAACATCATAAGTTGACCTCAGACAACAATATAATAAAATTTAAAAAGCCAGTTCATGACCCCTTTAAAGGGGTCATATAATGCCATTTTTTATGAATCCCCCTGTTATTATGAATCTTTAGGGTCTCAATGAAAAGTTTGTAATATACTTTTATAAAAACAATTCTCAATAGTATTGTAAGAAAACACCTGTTTCAGGTGCACATGTCTTTAAATGATAATGAGCTTTGCTCACTCCGCCCCTCTGTTCTGCATTCGTTTTGAAACAATGCTCGTGGAGTGTTGCCTTGATAACAGTTTAGGGTATATTTTGTACAACTGTATCAATTTGAACCGGAGTTGGAGTCAGACCCAGAACAAGATGACGGCGGCAAAGAAGTTTGACAATTAAGACTCGAACAGAACGTTTCTAAATGGTTGGTTAACGTAATGTCACTTTGATCTGTATGCATTGGTAGAGTAGAGAAGTGAGATACGAACGCTATGTGTTTAATGATGTATTAGTTCATTGACAAATTGATGTTACAGATAATGGTCATAAACATCTTTTTTTGTGATTTGCAAAGATTAATATAAAGGTTAATAAAACTTTACACTCACTTCTTCTGGAGGTGCAGCGGGGACATAAGTAGTTGGTACCGAGTTCTTAGCACTGACCCTTGTTTATAATTATAATATGTTTTGTTTATTACATTACTACACAAAAATAATATCTAGTTTGCTAAGTTGTAAATAACGGCCTCCGACACGTGCTGTAAGTTGTAGACCAATCACAACAGACTTGGGCTGTCTGGCCAACCAGCAGTGTAAGCTCACAGAAAGGAGGGATTTAGAAAGACTGATTCAACGAGTCGTTTGAGAATCATTGAACAATGTGGTGATGTGCATTGTATATAATGAGAAAGTTTTTGCATATAATAATGCATGTACACCTGTTGTTGGAGACCTCCAAGACAAAATTAGGACTTAAGGATAATAGGGGCACTTTAATCACTGATTACTAGTTTTTTTTTTCTTATTTATCACATGAATGTGAATCTTTCAATGGCTAATATATTCTAACAATATGCTAATCATTAATTACAAGCGTGTTTGTGCTTAACTAATTCATTTTTGTTCATCCCTTTAAATCTTTTAATCATTTGATTCCTTTTAAATAAAAAGAACATTACATTCAAAACAAAGCAAACAAACAAATTGGTTTTCTCCCCCTCAGTATTCAAGACATGGTTACAGCCTCAGTCATGAATTAATTGTTCTTTGGTGATCGCTACGTTGCTCGTAAAATGACATAACTTGCTGCTTAACCACCATAGTAGGATACATCATTCGAGAAACTAACTAGCAAGTCATGACTGCTTCTCAAAAACTTAGTACTGTACCTTTGTTGCACATCCATATTACCATACAAGAGCATGTTTCTTTATTGAACTGCACTTAGATGCTCTTCACAAACTGCATCTTGTTTGCTTATTTTGCTCAAAAACATGATATATGTAAGTCCACACTAACAAGAAACTATGTTTTTAACAATAGGTTAAGAGCTGTTGTTCTAACCAACTTGCTGTTTGTAAATGTTCAATGGATGCTGGTAACGATGAAACTTAAAATTGTACTGAATCTATCTCTTTCTGCCATTCACACACATGAACACACACTTCTGTAATTATTTCAGAAGTAAACCAAAGAAAATTTAATATTTGATGCTAAACAGTCTTTCTAGCCTTTCACCCCTGTTCAAGACTACAGCACCCAGGATCCTTTCACATTATGACCTTTTGACCTCCTCAGGCCTTTAATCAGGATAAATCTTCCCTAAAGACAATGGGGCAAACAGTCATTAACCTCTGCAGAAGTGGCGCACTGGTGTCTGACAGGAATAATGATCAGGCAGGACTTGATTTAATGGAGTATTGGCATCAGTCTGAACATCCTTTAACAACATCACAAGGGACAAACATACACCTCAGCTCTGTTCTGGTGCCAAACTACAGTCAACAAACAAGTCTGCTATCTTGCTTTTGTTCCTTGTAAACCTTTATACAAATGTAGAAGCAGCAGCAGCCCCCTGCCAAAATGCTTTTTATGTGCCAGTGTAGATTTGGTCGACAAAACAATGAAGCATTAATGTTGATTATAGCCATAGGTGAGTGTCATTGCAGCAAACTGTTTTCAAAATATTCTCCTTTACTGTCAGTTTCTAGATCATAAAGAGCAAAAAATGCTTATACATTATTTTACACAAACAATACAATGCATAGGAAAAAACAATAAAGTCAGGAGAGGTGTGTGGTTGGTAAATCAGCTTTAGGGAACACACAACGGTGTCCTGTGCACTCACACACACTTTGTGTCACTGTTAACCTAAAGAAGATTACATGTAAACCATGATTTAATTTCAGATAAGCAAAGCAAAAGAGAGGAAGGTACGTTGAATTAGTCTTTGAAGATATAGAGCTGGGTGTCATCAGCATAACATTGAGAGTTTACACCGAATTTGCAGAAAAAAATGTCCTAAAGGCAATAGATAAATAATAAACAGAATAGGGCCCAAAACTGAGCCCTGAGGCACGCCATTAGTAATCTGAGATGTCCGTGATTTAAAAAAAATGTATATTAACGAACTGGGTCCAACCCAATAAATATGTCAATCATGATGATTCCAATTGAAATCAAACTCTCCAATAAAATACTTAAAAAGCTGCACTTAAATCAAGAAGAATGAGTATTGATTCAGAATCCCCAGTCATCAACAAATCATTAGTGACTTAAATAAGTGCAGCCTCAGTGATATAATATGAATGATGCAGACTGAAATTGCTCAAACAAGTTCTCTATTAGATAAGCATGTACTGTCGAGCTACTATTTTTTTTTCCAATAATTTCCCCTAATAATAAATTGGATAATGGATCATCATTCTCTACATGCTAAACTGTTAATATATGCATGTATGACTTTCTTGGCAAATGTAAAGCGCTTTGTTGGCCATTGGGTCTGTGAAAGCGCTATATAAATGCAGTCCATTTACCATTTACCGTAGTGGTTGCTATACCCTTGATTAGCTACATTATAGTTTTTCACTTGGCACACACTTTAATCCAAAGCAATTTAGTGCAAACATCTTATCAGTTTATGTGTTCCCTGGAAATATAACGCACAACCTCAATATTACTAGAACCAAATATTAAAGTCAGCTTTGGCACTGAGGGTTGTGTATTGCTTGTGGTCTGCTGTTGTGCTTGTGAAGGTCCAGCCTGGGTCATTTTCCAGTCGCATTCCCACTTAATTAAACAAAATAACTAAGTCATGACAAAAATCATGCTAAACATTCACACTATTACATTAAAGGCATATCTAATATACAATAGTGACCTTTGTTACAATAGATCTACAGCTGTGAAGAAGCTTCATTATCAGACAGCAATAGAGATTTCAAGTTACTGTACATTAACATCTCCACACCTTGAAAAATAAACCATGGCAGTGGTCTTTTATCAGTGAGGGGGCAATTCCATGCCTACTGAAATTGTTTTCAGTACAATATGTACGATTTGCCAGTCAGATTGTTACTCTACACATAATATTCCATGAAGAATTCTTATTCAGGCTCCTTTGGATTCAACATTCATATTGCTCTGAGGTGAACATGGCCCAGGCGTACATGTGATGAAATGATTCACCATCAGTGTGCTAGTTTCCCCAAGAGCAGAGCGAAGGATAGAGTAAAACTTCTGTTATCTGAGGAGATGAACATTAGAGTGAGTGTCATTTTATGTACACGTAACACAAACAGACCTCTGGCAATGATCTCTCATTCTTTTCTTCTGTATTTCTGACTAAGGGTATACACTTTTAAACAACACACAGCAAGGTGTTTTGTATAAAACAAACAACTTTAGCTTTGATGCTTCTAGAGAGTGAACATGGCCTATCGGGGCCTTTTTGAAATTTTAACTGAACGTTTCTCCACAAACTCAAGGTGACTGCAGAAATGCAGTCAAGATGTAGCAGTTGTGTCTTTGATGACTGAGTTTGCCTGCTTGCAAGTCAGTCCAGGTTGTTGTGATTCCTGAAGGGAGGGAATATGAGGATAGCTGTGACTGCACCCACAATGCATGATGTCCTCATATTCTCTCAGGTTGGCACTGTACACTAAAGATAGATGGTGGCATACCTTTCTTTCCTTGCACTGGTTGGCATTAGCATTTCTAAAACTTCACTTAACTTGACAGTCAGTTTCTGAAGGGTAAAGTGTTGCTTTTCCATTGTCTGGTTTATTTGAAGGTTTGGTCCTTAGTCAGAGATGTGTTATCTGTCAATTATATCTAAGCTGGTTTAGAAGAGATTTTCGATTACCAGCATAAAGTCTGGTCAACTCTGCAGTTTATTTTGGCCAACAAACACCCACTTATACATCTGACTGACATGTAAAGTGGGCAATCACAGTACGATACAATGATAGCAGGATAATTAAAAAGTAGGATCAAATAATAGCCTCTGTGAACGGTTGTCAAAACTTGAAGAAATTAGGAAATTCATGTGGACATAATCCTGTCTTTCCAAAATATTAAATAATTATTATCTCACAGATGTAGCTCAGAAAACAAAGCCAACAATAAAGTTATCATGAACATCAAGTTTGCTTCTGTGTTTCTCAAAACAAAACTAAATATCTTTTTTATAATCAAGCAAGTATACTAGAGCTGGTGATTTAAAAAATTTGCACTGTAAATAATGGTAACCTCCTGGCAGCTGTGGTTGCCAGCAATATGCTGATAATTTACAACCCTTTACGATCTAATTTACAGCTCTCCTTTTTTTGCAGTATGTTACTGTAAAAATACCATAGAAGTTAACTCATATCATTTGGGAAACCAATTGCTTCAAACAGTTTGAGTTAATTTTGTTAAAAACGATATTTATACTGATACTAACAAATTTTACTGATAGTACTGTGAACTTAATTCATTTGAGTCCACTGAAAATGAATCTCTCTAAATATAAAACTGCAAACACCTTATGTGTAATTAAAACACATTTAAAAACATGACTTTAAAAACGTGAAGCAATTAAAAACATGACTTTAACTAAAATCTTTGTAGTTCGTATTTAGCGAACAATGGGCTATATGCAGGCATACAGTACGTTCCGCATTTGACGCAAGGATGCTCTACAGTTTCCGGTTGGGGAGATTAAAGCGGAGGAAAACCAAGGAAATCGGGATTATGGCAGAGTCTTCAAAATTTACTGTCCTCCCGTCTTTGAAACAAAACTTTCATATGTTTAGATGTAATTTTATACATTGTTATGTTTATTTAATATAATTTTAAAAAAAGCATAAACACAACGGGTGTCTGTTTTGTCTGTTTTTGTGACTAACGTTTCTTTAGCATAACCATGGAGAATAAAATTCAATATACATTCTCGGTATTGCACATTGGACTCTGCGATCGGCGGAAGTTATCGAGCATCCTTAAACCTTCACCGGAAAAACCGTCGATGCATAGAGCCCATAGCACGCATGTGCTTAATGTTCTTAGGTTTGGAAAAATTACCTCAGGCAATACTTATCCCGTGCGAATAGTACCCGCTTTAAATATGTACGTAAATATTGTGTCTGTTGTTTTGTATAATATTTCCTGTTTTAAAAGTAGTTTTCTGCAGTTTTTCAAGTAGCCTATGGAAAGGCTTGTAAAAGCATTCAGTTGCATTTTAGACAAAGTCTGTGGAAAAGCTCAAGCATTTTTCACATATCATCCAGATCAAAAAAGAAGATCGAAAGCACTTATTAGAGGCACAAAACATATTTTAGCATTAGGTAAGTGCCTTTTACCAACACAATCCCATCTGAAGTTAATTAATACATCGTTTGAGCGAACATAACTGTTTATACGTACATATATATAAATATAGGGTAAGTGTTTAAGCATGTGATACCAGGAAGCAGCAAGTAACACAAACATGTCGACAGGAGGGTGACAGTGATGGTCAAATACTAGTTCCCCTCCCACTTCTGCTAGTTTTGATATCTTTATTCTGTGCAAATTGGCCATTAATATTAAAGTATAGTTATAGATAGCTGTAGTAAAATTGCATTACTCCCATCTACCCTTGCAAAGTTAATTCTGTCCAAAATAGGGCTTTTGACTGAAGCACAGGCTCTACTCTCCAGCACAATGGTGACCCACAAAACTAATTAATTAAACAGATCTCTCCTATATCATTTTGTGCAAAAAGAAAGAAAAAAACTTCAGTTTAATATTTACTCTCCTCATCAGTTTTTGACTTTGCATTACTTTTTTTCAACGAACTTTCACTAATATTTCAGTGAAATTAACTTCTTTCGTTTTGTAAATGTGATTTTACAGAATTTTACTGTTTTTCCACTGATTTTACGTAATCTACTGGCAGCTGGGTTGCCAGTAAATTGCTGCTTTTCTACAGTTTTATGGCATAAATTAATGTACAGTTAATAGATTACTGTTAAATTATGCTTCATTCTGTTTTTTTTTTTTTCTTTTAACTACTGCGGAAACAAAGACACCTACATCTTGGATGCCCTTGAGTAAGCTAAAACATACCAAAAATTCATTTCAAAGTGAAATATCCTATTAATTTTAGTAAATTTTAAACAGTTATTAGTAATTAGCATTACTCAGTCAATACTAATTTGTGTAATTACACTGTAGTATGACAATCTTAAAACTGTATCACCAAACAGAATTATACAAAATGAATGAACACATTTCAAACTAACCATCTGCCAATGGTCAGGTAAACCAGCCCTTTCTCATCCCAAGGCGTCATATACTGACGCTTTTGACAATGCGTATACATCCAACGGACATGGCACCATTTAGCGTGGACATGACGCAATACACACACTGGCGCCTGTGTGCGGCAGAAGGCGCCTCCTAGTGGTCTGACCCTAACCCTACCCCAGACCTAAAACAGACCCATAACCAAAGCGTGTCATATTAAAGCTAAAGGGTGCCATGTGAGTTGGATGTATACGCATTGTCAAAAGTGTCAGTATACGACGACTCTGAGGATGAGAATCCGTTGGGTAAACAGAGTAAGTCTGCACCACTGTCGTGCCATGATTGACCCAGATTGAAATTAGTTTTGGTTCCACTTGTGGTACAGACATTACACACTTCAACTTTAGACCACTGACCCGGGGGCTTTTAAAATATGTCTGGAAAAACTATGTAACTTCACAGTCAACAGATTCATTAGACCCTTAAAGGCTGTAATTAACAGACCAGGATGGTAAAACACTTTCTCTCTGAAAGGTTCCTCTATAGACTGTAAGTGGAGAGCCTGGCTTTGAAAAAAAAAAACACAGGCTTTTGCTCTTCTAATCCTGACTCTTACCAGCTTTAATAACTCAGTGTGCTCTCAAAGACACAAATGTCACTGCCGCACACCCTCAGCTCTTATCTACCTCTGCACACGACGGGAAATAAATGATTAATCACTCAGACTCGTCATGGCGACGCCTCATCAAGCTACGGTGTGATAAATGCTCCTTTCAAATATTAGTGGAATAAACTATAGTGCTCCATTCACATGGAAATAAGATGACGGCAATGATGGGCGATGACTGACGATGCTGGAAAAACGTCCTTAACCAGCAGACTGACTGAACTGAGAGCTGGTGCTGGAAGATGAAGTGGCAACTGCATGTATAATGACTCACATTATTGCTGGTGATGAATCAAGGCAAATATCACACATACTCTCAGGGTAATCCTCACCGGTGGCTGAAAGGATATTTCAGCACAACTGTGTGTGTTTCATTATTCATTTCATTTTATCGTAGATATACTGGACAGTATATTTGTACACTGTAGGCCTATGCCAAGTAGTTTAGTCAAATACTGGAGTGTGCACTTTCCCTTCTGGCAGTATCTGCGATGACAAGATTGTGTAAAACTTTCAAATCAATGCTGGCTTGGTTTAATATTACTACATATTAAGGTAACACTTTACAATAACAGTTCATGAATAATCATGTACTAATACCTGAATTAATAGATTACGTTACTATGAACTAATGATGAGTTACGAGATGTATTAAGGAGCCGTAACTAACCTTAACTACAACATGAGTCATATGAATTCCTGCATGAATATCCCATTTTAACTACACATTAGTACATGCTTGTTAATTAATGTATTAACAGGGTAAAGTAAAGTGAAACATGCTCTAGATTAGAAGACAGATGTATTAAAAGGGTACAATGTAAAATTGTTCAAAAATTTAGAAATTGTAATTGGTTTACTGTCTTTATATCAGTAATACAGTCGGATGTTAGTCTTGTTTTCTTTCCCTCTTAAAATGTGTTCACTTTCCTCCTACCGTGCAGTTCCTTCTCCATCCAAATTCAGGCACAGCACCTCTGCTCTTCCACTTCTTTACAAACCACAGAAAAGACCAACTTATATCGTGATTTAGAGCTCAATATGTATAGAACATGTGTAATTGATAACTTTTTAAATATGTAGCCTTGAAGGGCCAAGACAAGAAATTTGAAGGTGCACTTGCGCAACATTTCATGTTAAAAATAGCCGTTCTCTAACCTATACATGCTTAAATAATCGCCTGATGGGCTGAATGAGCCCTTTTCTGATTACTGCGATCGTCTCTATATTCCTGTACAGTAAAATAAATAAGAGGGATTCGGGGCTCCAGAATCTGAGACTGGGTGTGACGTCACTGTCGCGTTCACGCTCGCCTGGCTATGTGCCTATGTCTGGCAGGTTAGTGTATTCCCCGCCATTCTCCATATCAGAGCAGACAACTCGAGTCGCACAGACTTTAGTCAACTTTCCACAAAAGTAGAAGATGGATTCAAAGGGGCTGTTTATACACATATTCGATCTGCAAAGACCAGGATGCCCTCCGAAAACCGCACTCGAGTACGCGATTTTAGACCGATCGCTGACAAATCCACTCTGAGAAGCGGGAATTCTGGCCGCATTACAGACGAAATCTGGACCACATTCCATTGATGCTGGACAAGTGTAAATGCATCTGGTTGTTGAAACCAGGCTATATGTCACTGGCGTCTCAGTCATATGATGACGACGTGCATCACCTTTAGACGAGCAGCTGAGCGTCTGATTCATAAAGCCAGCGCTGCAATCCTATCCGCAAATCAAAGTGAAAGTAAGTCACAGACGCTGACGATCTTCGTTTAAAGTAAAGAAATGAATGTTCTTGACTAGGCCTGTTGCGCCGCTCTCTTTATTGCTGTCCTTGCTGATTTTGAGTTTAGCCAATGATTAATAAAGTGCAGCTCATATCTGTTGCTTTCAGTGACGGTGCACTTCATTAAATCTGTATATAGCGCGGGAATTGAAGATCAGATTAATATCCGTTTTGCAAAAACACATTTGTGAGGCCACCAGGTGTAAACAGCCCCAAAAGGGCTTGTAGTTCATTCCAAACTCCAACGCAAACTCCACTGTAAGACAAAGAAAATACAACTTCTGTCTGTCTAGTGCCAGGTGTCGGAATAAGACGAGAGTCAACATCGGGAAGCTTTCAACAAATAGAGAGATCTCCGGTCTGCTCTAGGGCTCAAACGGGATCCTATACAAAGTAATAACTTGATATTGTTCATGAACGTGTTTCCATAATAATACAATCATAAGTGGATACAGAAGCACATAAAACAGTTCAACATGGAGATAGATGGAAACAAAAACGAAGCTTTCTGACTAACCCCGTTTCCCCTCACACACACACACGTGTAATTTACTCTGAATGCCTTTCCTTTCATATATTTTAAATTACTTGCAGATTTATAACTGTATTACCTTATTATGACTGTAACAAAAGATGTGCGCGCACAGTGTGCGGCTATAGCTTTTTGGTTATGACAGCTCGTGCAAATGTGCGTGCCTGTATGTACGTGTGTTCCGCGTATGATGTTCCATGCAGCGCATGATGCAGTTTCGCTTATCATCAGAGGGGACGTAAGTTCTGCAAAATCTCGAGATACTTGCGTTTCGCACCTTTAACAAGTCACTGAATTCATGTTACTTTATACGTAATTGATGATGAGCTAAATGATGTGCCCCCTCAAATAAAGTCATGACATAACGTACCCATTAACAAGGCATTAGTTGATGTTAGAGTATGGTTAGTTAATAATGAATGAATGATGACGTGCCTCCTTAAGTAAAGTCACTGACAACGACTACTCATAAATCATGAATCTCAAATGTTAATAAACATATACCATGCTTATTCTTTTAGACATGGTACAAAAATAGAATTCAGATATCTATACAATTAAACATACATGCTGATCTTAACATAAAATCCAAACATACCTGTAAAGACGCACATAAGACACAATTACATGTAAAATTGCATATATATTTAAACAAAAATAGTTAATTAACCCTAACCTCCTGAAACATATAACATACTGTATATGCAAACTTGAACATATATGCAAAATGTCTTTAATATTAATTCTGTTTACTCAAAGCAAGTCAACATTTATGAGATTAAAATGCCAAGCATTACCAAAAACAAACCTACATGCCGAACAATCACAATCAATCACTAAAGAGTGTCCCAACACCAGAAACAAACCCTACATACTGTAGTTCAAGGAAAAGAAAAGTAAGGTATCACTGAAACATAGTGCCTAGAAAAACTATAAATAAAATCTGATAAACGGTTTAAATACTCAATATCAAATTTATTAAATTTATTAAATTTATTATAAATGATTGCTGCAGACAGCAGATTATGATATCACACGCAGTTTAAAATTATGGCAGTATTAAATTATAAGTTTAATTCAAGTTAAGATGACTCCTCCTCATTGATTCTAGCCCTGTCTATGTCACTTCTGACTTCCGCTGAATTTCATTTTCGCTCCTGTAGTCAGTCTGAGAGCAGCAGCCTATTCTTTCAGTCTTCCCCATCGAAGCCCGAAAACAGCCTGTCAAATCAACGAACATAAGGCGGGCTGAGCCGTGATCAGTAGGGTAAGCGCAGAGTTTTAACAATGTAGGTTAAATAGCAGAATCAAAAACCGAAACGACCGCAGAAAAATGGGAACCGAGACACACGGGATGCAATCTCGCTCGGTCAACTTGGAACATCCGGGTACTTTTCTAAACCTGAAGCAAAAGTCCGTCTGCAGCCATGTTCACTCCCGGTATTTCGCTCACATCATCAAGTGTTTGCAGCCAGGACCGGGCGCGAGTTCTGCCGCTCGAGGCCAGAAAGATTTGCTGCCCCCTCCATCTCTGGCAACGTATACCAGCAACAACCTGCATGCTTGGCCATTATGTAGCTTGCGCACAACGTGCATATACTTTGTTATTCTTTCATCAAGACAGATGCAGCCGCCATTATTTTTACAAATCATTATAGACCATTTCACAAAGATGTAAACAACACTGGTCCAGAAACACTTCCTGTTTCAGTTTGTAACTGTTTTCTTTATTTCACATGTAAAGAAAACATCTTAAAGATGTTTGTTTAACTTTTTGATTCAGTTTTAAAATGTTCTGTTGGTTGGAATTTTATCCCGAGCTTTCATGTAGTGTTAAAAACCTGAAACAGGAAGTGCTCTGGAATCAGTGTTGTCTACATCTCGGCGAAAATAGTCTCATAACAAGGAAAAATATTAACACTTCAAGCTTAGACATTTAGGCTACCCAATTTTTTCTGGCTAATTGGTAGTAATGACGGCTCAGACTTGTTTAGCCATAACTATATGCATAACCAGTGTTGGGGAGCTACTCTGAAACTGTAGTTTGACAAGCTAAGCTACTCTGTAAGTTAAAGTAGTTTAAACTACAGTTAGCTACCCCGTTTAGAAAAGTAGTTAGCTAACATTACAAGTTACAATCAAAAAGTAGCTAGCTACATTGAAACTTTTTTTTGCTTTTTGAACAACGTATATTATAAATAACTGAATATGTGTCTGAGGAATGTTTATTATGAAGAATAATTTCTTAAAAATTTAAGCTAGAGCCTAACGTTATTGTCCCAGCGCAAGCAGCAGCCGCCTCATATGCTGACCCCATTCAAATGGGAAACACACAAATTGAGGAACAGCTATGTTCATGCACAGCAGGGTATGTGAAAATCCCAATAATTATAAATCGATCAGTTTATCCATAAATTTTGTGGAACAAAAACTAATACCGAGACAGCCGCGAATCGGATTGGGTTAAAGTAACTTAGTCAGGGGTAACGTTAGTAAGACGTTCGATTAACAAAATGCTGAAATATATTTTAAAGTATGTCAGTGAGCCTTTGTCTTGTCTTTAATCGTCTTGTTTTACGTAATATCATTATGATCATAGAACCGTCAATATTTCCAAGTAATAACGTTAGGTGTTTTTGTTTATCATGTCGACATTTACCGGTAGTGGGTCTCCCACACTGCTTGATCACGCCCATCATTTCTCCCCTTGGCTTTTAGACTTTCTGGAAGGAAAACTATTCCTCTCCTGCGTCCAAACTTTTAGGATACCGGTATCAGATTTGCACAATCCATACGCACAATGCTTCAGCATGTTTCCCTCGCTCGAAAGCTTGCCAGATCTCCCGTGCATAGTTACGGTTGCTAAGACATGATTGGCCAGTGGCGGTTTTTGGGCGTGGCTTAGCGAAGGGTCAATTACGATTTCAAAAAGTATTGTTTTATTACACACAACACTAAATATATCTCAGACTATTTGTCAAAAGTGCAACAAATAGCCTACAACAATGCAAGAACGAAATATAGCCTACATCCTACGTAAATTGCATGTAGAACATTTTCTCAAAAATACTGATTGAACTTGGACAAATAAGGCCATGGGTAATTAACGTTAGTTGTTTCTCCATCCTCCAAATCTGCCATCACGTCTTGCTATATAATCATAATATGGTTGTGTCAACCCACTTCTGTACGTCAGTGAACCGTTAGCCGCAAGATGCGTGCATTAAACAACAGGTGGCGGTAATGGCAAAAAATGAGTTTGTAATCTAACAAGAAGAAAAATATCCTTGCAACGCGCTGATTTTCGCAGGCTCAACAATGTAGCAATGTAGCTTTTGCTCGCGCTACACTGCTACTTGCTGCAAAAAGTAGTTAGCTACTGGAAAAGCTACAGTTTTTAAAAAGCAACTGAGCTACTGCCAAGCTACTGAAAAATGTAGTTAAGTTAGTAGCTATGCTACTTGTAGTTAACTACTCCCCAACTCTGTGCATAACTATAAGGACATTACTTACCCACATTCAACGTCAGTTCTCTGTCTTTTACGGCCATGACAGGAACGTCACTTCTCCTCTGCTGTGAACGCTCCTGATGCGCTCTTATTATCATATTATTATTATCATATTAATACCAACAATCCACCATATTTCGTTTCGACATCCTGCTGCATTAGTCCCAGATATGTGATTCATGAACAATCTGTTCATTGCGTATGTCATGTGACAAATGAACGTAAGACTCGGAAGGTAAAGTGATTATTTATGTTCCCTGTAAATCATTTTTTTTACTGCATTATTATTTCTTAATTCAGAATATGATCAACATTGCGTAGGTGGATGTGATCGGGGAATTTGGCTGTTAAAATTATAACATTAAGCCACTTAAATAAACGAAATGACTCGAATGAACTTCACTAAAATGAACTTCCTATTCATGACTCGCGAGAGCAGGAGGTCTCGCCCTCGCGGGTCGGTGGAAGCTAAATCAGTCATGAGTCGTGAGAGCAGGGCACGCCGAAGCTGCGGGCGGCCGCAACTCAGTAAATCATATAAATAACCTAGTTTGTGAATTGTTCATTCCCGGTTGGCACACATTTTGCAGCCCTTACAAAAGCGCCGCTCCCTCTTTACAGTGGAAGTTCGATCATAGATTTGAGTTCGATGCATAATGTCTCGATGCAGCTGTGTCGGCGCATAACATACGTCATAAATAAACTTATCTGATTGGCTTACGGGTAACCAATGATTTTAAACTTCAGAGAAGCGCCCCCTTGCGAGAGAGAAAACACTTCTCTATTATGCCAATCCAGACTCTGTCTACGAAGCAAAGTGAAGTAGCAGAGTCTGGTATTACCGGGCTATATTTATTCTAGAGAGTGATTGATTTAGTTTACCCCTAAATGTTAATTAATGCATTAACATAATGGTATAACATGTTAGACTATGGAGACACTAGTCCACTCTATCAACTCTTGACACTCTTTACAATTTAGCTATCAGGTTTACCATAAATTCTCCTTTCGAAACACACCACTGCACTTTATTTTCATCAGTCAACTGGCCCTCCCTTCAAAATCGCCACAAAATTCACCGGTTCACTTTCATTTATAAGACCCTTCTCGGCCGCTCACCTCCTTACTTGGGTCACCTGCTGCAGCCAAAGCCTGTCACATACAACACCCGGTCCTCACTTCGTCTTCAATTATGTATTCCCAAAACTAATTCTGCATTTGGTCTTGCTTCTTTTTAATCTGCTGTGGTTCGCGAACTGGAATGCTCTGCAAATTATTCTCAAACTAGACACACTAATTTCAATTTCATCTTTTAAAACTATTATACAATCCATGTTCACTGACACATGCAGTTGCTTCTCTTTATTGTTTTTAAATTGTATCTAATGTAAATGTTAACCTGTATTTCTTTCAAATGTACCGTACTGGGTAACACTTTATTTGAAGGGGTGTGCATAAGACTGACATGACACTGTCATAAACATGACATAACACCTGTCATGAACATGAAGGAGTCTTTATGAATGTTCATTCAAGTATCATTCGGTAAATTATGACACTTTTAATGCAAGGTTGATATTGTTTAAATGTCTTTGTTATTACAACTTTACATTAACCAAGACAAAAATGTCTTGATTATTTCAACTTGACTTTAACAAAGACAGAAATGTCTTTGTTATGACAACTTGACATTAACCAAGAAATCACATAAGGAAATTAACAGTATTTTACATAAATGAATTAACAGTATTTTATAAGTAATACAAACTGTTTTATTTTTCATGGAGCCAGCACCATGTACCTCAAATTTTGTTAGCAAAAAAGGGTGTAATGACTCAAATTAATTAGGTCAAGCAGAGATGTGAAAAAACATTTTCACCAGTCAAAGGGATGATTCATGTGACATATTTTATGAAATAATTTTTAACAGTGTGGCAGATGGTTGATGTTATTGATTGGCTTGGTGAGCTGTTCTTTACAGACAGATGTTCAAAAGAAAGCTTTGAAAATTTTGCATTTGACAAATTTCTCCATTGTTGTGATTTCCATAGGAAAATCAATAGAAGAACTGTGAGGTTTGCTGCAGATGCTAATCAACAAAATCATAAAAGGGTGAAAACATGGTGTTCATGTATTTGGTCTAATAATCACATGCTCTTTTCACAAGACCTCTTCTGTCCATGACTCTTGGCCTATACTAACCTAAAATATATCATGTTAATGTCATTCTGTAGTGAATACATTTAGTGGCAATTCCTATTTCTATAACCTGTGTAACAGTTGAGGCAGGAGTGAAGCATAGAGAATCCAAAAGCAACTTTAATTAAATAAACAAACAGGTAATCCAGAGCCAAACTAACAGAACATGAAACTCAGGAAACAGAACTCAAATCAGGAGCAAGAAACCACTACACAAAACAATCGACTGACAAACAAAGACTGGGGAACAGAGGTATAAAAATACACAGACAAACAAGCCGAAACAAGGTAACAAGGGGGCGTGGCTAATCAGAAACACCTGGGGAGACTAATCAACAAAATGGGGAACAGGTGACATGGAAAAACAGGGAATACATGACACACAAGAACAAAATACAAAACCTATACGTGACAACCTGACTGACTGATTGAAATTATTGAAGCGGCCAACGCCTACCATAGAATGCTTTGAAACTTATTCTCAATCAGCATAGTACTGATGTAATGTAAGTAAATGCATTTACTGGATTTATTTTCTAAAAATTCATCACTGTTACACTGAAACTCCACCGAAGACGAAGATGATTATTACAGAACATAAGATTTATTAAACACTCAGAATGACAAGGCAAACTTGTGTAGGCAGCGTGCTATACACGAACAACAACCGACAGTGAACAGAGAAGAAAACTTCTCGTTTACTGACATGAACCTCGATTCCTGAGAGAAGGGAACGAGTATTGAGTAAGTACGCTTAGGCTATGGGAAAGCTCCTTTTCTCGAGAATATTGAAAGTCAAATTTTTAAAACGCAGTGCAGCTGCACAGTAAACACAGAGCTGAGAGCATTAGCATGCTCATTGGCTGTCGCGGCAACTGCAAGAACCAATGGCAAGGCGGCTAAGACGAGTGAACCAATCAGGTTTAATTGGCTGAAGTGATCCCCTGGTCTAAGCACAGTAGCAGGAGCTTATGTTATGAGAACCCCTTTCAAATCTCTGTCTCCAGGCTTATAAACTTCGCTCCATACTATCGCCTAAGGGCAAGCGCCCGAGGCTCAAAGAAGAGTAAATTTGCAAGAGTCTAATCAGAGGTCAACCAGTGATGAGACGTCATATAGGGAACAATAGGAATGGACCAAACTCCCATTTATGGTATATATAGGAATCAAGTTCTGGATCTATAGGAATGGACCTCATAGAGGACCAAACTCCCTCTTATATAGTATATATAGAACTGCCGTTCTGGATCTATAGCAATGGACCTTATAGAGGACCCAACTCCCTCTTATATAGTATCTAGAACTGCAGTTCTGGATTCATAGGAATGAACCTTATAGAGGACCAAACTCCCTCTTTACATAGTATCTAGAACTGCCGTTCTGGATCTATAGGAATGAACCTTATAGAGGACCAAACTCCTCTTATATAGCATATATAAAACTGTTCATTCTGGATCTATAGAATAGACGATGGAATGAGACCTTATAGAGGACAGAACTCACTCTTATATGGTATATATAGAAATGTAGTTCTGGATCTATATGAATGGACCTAATAGAGAACCAAACTCCCTACTTATATGATATATATATAGAAGTGTAGTTCTGGATCTATAGGAATGGACCTTATAGAGAACCAAACTCCCTCTTATTTGGTAAATATAGAGCTGTCATTCTGGATCTATAGGAATGGACCTTATGACAAGTGACCAAGACTCCCTCTTATATGGTACATAAAAACTGTAGTTCTTAGAGTTCAACCAGGACCAGAGAGACGTCGGGCCTCATAGCTGTGTTAATTGCTTTAAAACTTTATTTATATGGAAAGAACCCTTGCTTGTATAGTGGGAACTTCTAGGCTGTGAAACCTCCTAAATGTGACAGTGAGGCCAGCCGGCCGCACACATATCTCAATTGAGTATCTCCACTGGACACATGCCCATGGCGAGGCCATGCCTCTAGTGGAATAAGCTCTGATGCCTATGGGGCAACGGAAGCCCTTAGAGCTCATAAACCAGTGAGATAGCATCTACTATCCATCACAAAAATCTCTGCTTCGTGCCGCAAGCCCTTTGGAGCGACTGCTGAAGCATACAAGAGCTGTTCTAAGACTACCAGCAGTATGTTTTAAAAATTTGGCTTTAATATTCTTGAGAAAAGGATTTTTCCTAAAGGGAACGGAACTTACGTCAGATACGAACAAGTAATTAGATCACACACAGCTGAACCAAACAAATACTGTGGTAACAAAGGAGGGGCGGGCAAATTAACAAAGAAAACAGAAACCGATACAATACAAATGTGTAATAGTGATACTTACGGTAAAGTAATTAAAAATTCATTCAAAGATGAGTTGATGAGGTGGAATGTAAATCTAATCATTAAAGGATAGTTCACCCAAAAATGAAAATTCTGTCATTATTAGCTACTAATGAGGTTCATTCTTTGTGTTACTCAGCATGTTTGAGCTTTAACAGACCAATGAGTCTGCTGAGCTCACGATCAAGCAGGTTTGTTTGAGCTTTCTGTTTATGTTTGCTGAATCAATGATTATTTGTGAAAAAGCCTATATTAAATCTGTTCATGATATAGAGTGATTGAGTCAACATTTGGAATAACCAATTCATTTGGGAGTTTTACAATCTCTTTATGAACTTTTTGAATCATCAAAGTGGTTAAAGGAGGGTCAAAGCTGTCAAAGGAGGGTCAGATCAAAGAGAATTGAAGATTGTGTTCCAAAGATGAACAATAGTCTAAAGGGACACTGAGCTCAGCAGGCTCTTGTCCTGTGAAGAAGCTGAGTACTAACTTCGCCCGACATGTTCCCGGACATGTTCCCAGACAAATCCCGGACATGGCAGCTTTTGCCTTCTGCTTTATGTAAGTAACAGCTTTTGTTTCAGTCTTCAGCTTTTGATGTGCGTTTTAACATTGCTAGAAAATTCCCACTCCTCCGTGAGAGATACGGAGACCGGTAGCTAACTCACGTCTCACAGGTGTCGCTCATCGATAATCACGCCACCGGCCTCGCACTGTCTCTACACGGCCCTCACTTGTCCTGCTCACCACAGTAACACTATGATGAATGGCGACTGTTTAACGCAAAAGCCGAATCCGGACATTTTGGGCGATCCTAGAGTAGACTGTAGTTTAACTCACTGCGCTCTGTAGGCATGGCCTCCTAGGGCAGCGAAGCAAGTGCATTCTGGGAGTAAAATACATTTTCTGGCGTTTCTCAGTCTGAAAAAGCTCCAAATTCAAAGTAGTTCACATTTCATTTTACATGAATTACCATTTTAAATACACATTCATCTTTCCAGAGGTGGAATGACCCTGTTTAAAGGGCAACTCCACCCATTTGCATTAAGCTTTCCATTGTTAGAAATCCAGTTATATCTTGAATGGTCATGCAACACTTTATCATTTTCCCCTGAGACGAGAGAAATCTGCTATTTCTTTTCCACTTCCTCCAACAATGACGCAAAATCGTCATTTTACGTAATTGTTGGCGGAAGTGATTAAGAGGGCGAATTGAGTAAAAACTACAAGCCCGAGTCCCCACCCTTCAAACCCGCCAATCAGGGTTGGACCTATTGCGCTAACAGACCTATCACAGATCAGTGCCAATGCGTTTGATTTCACTGGCAGAAACGTTTGAAAATGTGGACGGAAACTACTGAATACGCTGACGGATGCGTTATGGAGGATTGGGATTAACGTTACACATCTTTTTTGGACGCTAAGCTAGCAGGCTCTTGTTCTGTGGAGAGAGCTGAGTATAGGGGTTACCGTCCTCTTTTTCCTGGACATGTCCGGCCGTCGATGTCGGGATTCAGCTTTTAATTTCTGAAAGTCGCCATTCATTGTTTACATGTAAGTTACAGCTTTTTTGTTTCAATCTGAACTCAATTCCTTATGATTGGTGAATCTGACTGTTGTGTTTACATGAACGCCAAACAAGTGTGTCGGTCTACGTGCGTTTTAACATTGCTAAGAAAATTCCTGCTCCTCCGTGAGAGATACCGAGAATTTGTAACTTGCGTCTTAGGTGCCGCTCATCGGTAATCACGCCACCGGCCTCGCGCCGTCTGCAGATAGCCGGCACTCATCCCGGTCGAGACAGTAAACCTGGCTCGTCTCGCCCGTATACATACAGCTCGCACTCGTTCCGCTTGCCACAGTAAACATGATGAATGACGACTGTAGAACGCAAAAGCCGAATCGCGGACATTTCGGCGATCTCGAAACACGTTCTCGGACAGACTCATCACGGAGAATCACTGGTCGACTGTTGTTTACATACTGCGAGGTCACGCGGTAGGCGTGGCCTCCTCAGGCAGCGAAGCAAATGAATTCTGGGAGTCTGATGTTTTTCATTCACATAAGCCAAAATACATTTTCTGTCTTTTTCTCAGTCTTAGAAAGCTCCAAATTAAAAAATAATTTCACATTTCTTCCACATAAATGACCCATTTATAAATACACATTCATCTTCCCAGAGGTGGAATTGCCCTTTAAGGTTTGGAATGACATGAATTTTCCTTTTTGGTAAACTATGTTAGAAGGTCACACATTCCCTTTTGATTCTGCAGGTGCTTACACTCTTTAGGGTTTTTAAAAGCCACACTGATGTCCGTGAGATTTCTGACAGAGCCTGCAGTGCATTGATCAATTTTGCATTCATCTAAAGAATGAGGTTATAAACCGGGTAGAGCTCATTGACTATCACTCTTGAGCAACCTCTGTCTATGAATAGTGAGTCAATAAATGCTGCAGGCCTAGCTTAGTTGTTGATTTACTGAATAGCACAAACACAGCTGGCTTTCATTTAGGCGAACAGCATGATCTTCATGCTGAGAGAATATTAACTTCTCATTGCCAAAGATTTTTCTGTTTTATTGGTAGAAGCTTTCAAGAAAATCAAATGAATCAGGGACATTTGTCCAGCTACCGAATCAAAGGTACGCTTCAACAGTATTCATGCATGGTCAATAACTTTAACCAGAAACAGAAAAATGATAGAGAACCATAACATTCATGTAATTAATAAATTTGTGCAACTGAAAGAAGAACAGTACAATATTTCTTGGGCAATTCGATTAAATTAATCACAATTAATCACATAATTGTTCCAATAAAAATGAATACGCCTTCTAAATGCAAACACAAGCTAGATGTAAATGTGCAATATTTCAATTTTGAAACAACCAATGAAACATCAGGGAATTTGTTTTATAAATTAACTGTGATTCATCTGTCTATGACTAAAAATTAAAGTATAAAGTATGTTCCATATGAAGGTTATATTTATTTGTCATCATGCAATACAAAATTTGCATTATACTGTTTGGAGAAAAACTGGAAACAGTGTACCTATTAAATGTCACGGTTGTGGTGCAGGCAGACGAACAGACAGAGTCCAGATATCCAAATAATATAACTTTACTTATAATGTAACTAGACACGGATACAGGCAGGCAAAAGCAAAACACATTGTAACATATACAACGACCAACAAGGACATACTGAACAGAAGCCAACTAAATACAAGCATGAATCAAACATAAGTTGAAGACAGGTGACACAGATGATGAAAACAATGCGACCAGGTGGATGATTGAGGAGTGAGTTCAGGTGTGGAGACAAGAGGATGCTGGGAAGTGTAGTGAAGATGACGAAGACAAAATGGTGCTGACGAGGACTGTGACAGTAAAACAGCTTGTCAATGGGCAGTACCCTTAAAAGTAAGGACTCTCTATGGACTTTCATGGGTGAATAAAGTACAAAGATGCATAAGTTATTGTACCAGTAGTCTCTGAAGTCGTCTACTGATTGGTTGAATTACCTGGGATTTCCGAGGAGATGTGTGTTACATTCTTTAACATTCCGCCTGGGAAAAGAAGACGTTGAAGACACGCAAACCACTTTGAAAAATCTATGAAAGAATAAAGGCACAATGTTTACAACTGTAACAATGAACAATTATTAGGATCAACAAAACACTAGATTTTCGAAGGAACATTGGCTTTACATTTTCACGCCCATAAACATGTGACTGGTTGTTCATATGTCAGTCAGATCGTCCTCGTGGGCGATCCTTGACCAATGAGACCTGCCATGGAGTCCAGGCCTTCTGCCGGTAAGTCTGAAGGTCTGGCTACTGATATTGTACCCTTAAGGTACACATTTGCACATTTTCTCTGAGAGTGTACTCCACATTATCAGCAATTTAATTTGTCTTATTATGCCAGTGGCACTAATATCCATTTCTTAGATGTACTGTTTTTGATACTACTGGATTCTAATCATGATATAAAGGGCCAACGTTCTTGGAACATACGTATTTTCTTAAATGTGTTATTAAATGTGTATATATGTATGGATATAAAAAGATTTAACAACTGAGACATCCACTGAAGAAATTTCACAGACATTTGATGAATAGAAATTGATTTTTTTTATAAACTAATTTACCTAATTATCTTTAAAATAAAATAAGACTTTTTTAATGGGAAAAGAGATGTGTTACTCAGAGAAAGTCCAGCACTTATTGAAGAGCTCATATCATAATAAATATATGGTAAATAATTCTTAGGAGAATAAGGTGAGGTTACATTCAGTAACCGAGATACAGTATAAAGAAAAGGACTCATCACTGTATTGCTCAATGTTTCATATGAGATGTTTGTTTACTCTAGTCTAGAATGCATGTGCAAAATCATTGTGAATTACCTGGAAGCTATGAGCTGGATAACAACACTAACTTTGTAACTTCAACAGTGTCATTGACATGAAAAAGTTAATTGAGTAAAACATATGTTGTCATAACTTAATGATCATATACTTTAGTAACAAAATCTATAATGGACAATATTTTGTGTACTTGAATGCCAAGAATATTGAACTTTTTTTGTGTGTTTCAATTGTCACTGTAGATATGCTCATTCACACCTATACATACGATTGAACACCTTCTATATACATCCTGAGTCCAGAGGGCTCCCATGATCGATGTGCCCTCTGTTGTCTGAAGATCTGGCATTGTACTCTTGCCATTGAAGTGACATTCGGTGTATGTAGATACTGGTGAGTCCGTACGAAGGATTAAAGATCGACACAGGTTTAAATCACAAAGGTCATACAGCAAAATATTTAAGAAAAAACGGTTGAGTTTTCGGCAAAGTAGTCATCACATGTACAAGTATAAAGAAATAATTCCAAGAATTCATATCTTCTTTGCCCAACCTCTCTGTACACTTCTGAAGAGCAATCACGTCTCTCTACTCTCTCTCTCTCTCTCTCTCTCTCTCTCTCTCTCTCTCTCTCTCTCTCTCTCTCTCTCTCTCTCTCTCTCTCTCTCTCTCTCTCTCTCTCTCTCTCTCTCTCTCTCTCTCGTTCTCTCCTTCTCTCTCTCTCTCTCTCTCTCTCTCTCTCTCTCTCTCTACTCTCTCTCTCTCTCATTTCTACTCTCTCTCTCTCTCTCTCTCTCTCTCTCTCTCTCTCTCTCTCTCTCTCTCTCTCTCTCTCTCACACACACTTTAGCATTGTGCTATCTCTGAAGTGACATGCCACAAGGCTTATTTTGACAGGCTTCTAAAGATGTTTCCACCTGATACCTGTAAGTGTTTCTTTCCATAGGAAATTAGATGACTCAAGGTCCTTGTTGGGGAAATGCCAAAAGTGATGTGCCTGGCAATGCTGATGATAAGTCTGATCTAAAGCTTCAATGTAGAGTTTCGCCGTTCACATATCTATAAATTGATTCCAGCACTGTGAAATTGCTCTTGAATGGATGTAGAAAGTATACAAAAACACAGTCATTGATTGGCAGACCAACATGAAACATTGAAATACTATATGTGTGATTACTCATGGAACCAATTAATCTTCCTGTAGAATCTGTAGAACAAAATTGTGCTTCAGTGAAAGTCATTAGAATGGACAGTTAGGAAGGTATTCTGTCATAAATCATCACCCTCCATGCTAAGTGACAAATGTGTAATTTGATTTGAGAGCTGCAGTGATGTTTTTCGTTTACAACACCTTAGATTTAGGTTTAATCCTCACAAATGGATGTGGCTTGTTGTTTGCATAGAAAATTGTAAGTTATTTTCATCTCACTTCATGATCATTAAGCTCCAAGTCTTTCCAAATAGATACACCATTTCTCACCAATGAACAGATTGTAAGACTTATATCGAAGCCAGTGCCCCTCTACTCTTTCTGAATATATGGAGTACCACAAGGGTCTGTTATAAGCCCTTTCCCCTGAGTTACTCTTCACTCATGTCTTTTGCCCTATAATTCCATCATCATATGTGCAAATGACACACATGTGAAATATGAAATCCACTTCTTGTCTGAAGCAGCACATGCAGGAATGCCTGTAACATGGCTAGCAGGGCTTGAGGGTCTCATCCTGTTCTCAGGAACCATGGTTACATGCGTAACTTAAGACATTGCCTTTAGAAAGGGAACTCACGCTGTGATGCTGAGCTGATGTGGCAAGCGCGACTAGATCCGCCCTGTTATTTGTGGTCGTCACATGAATGATGGGTGTTACAGGCTATCGGTGGCAGACCCTGGCCTATATCGAGGTGGATTTCAGGCCATCGGCATTGGAGCTCGTGTGCACGATCAGACAGAACACTAGTACATTTGCAGTTTTGTCATGAAGTTATGAAGCACTGCTAATGAGTAACTGAATAATGTGGGTGTCTAAGCCATCCAACTACTGGGTATGTACACATGACCTGAAAGGATTACTAGGAACACCATACTGACTACTGTATTTGTAAGCAGTACGCCTTCAGAACTGCCTTAATTCTATTTGGCATTGATTCAACAAGGTGCTGAAAGCATTCAACAAGGTGCTGAAATGTTGGCCCATATTGATAGGATAGCATCTTGCAGTCGATGGAGATTTGTGGAGCAACCCCCGACTCCGTTCACCACATCGCAAAGATGCTCTACTGGGTTGAGATCTGAGTGACTGTGGGGGCCATTTTCAGTACAGTGAACTCATTGTCATGTTCAGAGAAACCAATTTGAAATGATTCAAAGCTTTGTGACATGGTGCTCTGATGGTTACTTCCCTGCTGGAAGTAACCATTAGAGGATGGGTACATGGTGGCCATTAAGGGATGGACATGGTCAGAGACAATGCTGCAGGTAGGCCGTGGCATTTAAATCGATGCCCAATTGGCACCAAGGGGCCTAAAGTGATGCCAAGAGAACATCCCCACACCATTACACCACCACCAGCAGCCCTGCACAGTATGATAAAAGGCATGATAGATCCATGTTTCTCTCATTCTGTGTACGCCAAATTCCTGACTCTACCATCTGCCAAATGTCTCAATAGAAGTCGAGACTCACTCAGAACCAGGCAACATTTTTCCAGCTCTTCAACTGGTTCTTACTCTGGTAAAGCTTTCCATAGAGAGATATTTCTCTGGTGTGTGAGGCAAGTAGGCCTACCTTACATACGCTGTGGGTTCGGTTAATTCACGACTCATGTAGAAGAGCTCCAGTTCATCTCCACGCCCGGCGCCGTGTCGTGCTATTATCTATTGTCCATTAAATACTCGGATTCAGGCTTACTTCTTTATTAAATCCAGGGAATTGGTCGATATGAAACATTTATATGAAAATTTAGATGCAGAGTCAATACAAGAACAAAAATCACCTTTCATGCTTCATGTTCGATGTGAAAGTGTTGAAAATATTTTCTGTAGAGGCATTTTCAGAAGGGGCCAAGTCCGGAATTGGGAACTGGTAATGGGAGAACGTAACATTATGTATCCCTGATAAATACGTACATGAAAAATAAGACAAAATTAATATTCACATGTTCTGTGGATACGAGCCAACCCTTCTTTCCAGTAGGCAAGCATCACCTTTTGCACTTTTGCCACCTAGGAGCTGAAAGGGTACCATTCTGTGTCACATCCGTGACCGGATGTGTTTTCCTCCTTAATGTAGACGCATGTAGCCTGATATTCTTTCAAATGTCTGAAGGGGGTAGTGGATAAGATGTTTCCAATATACTGATATCAAATGCATTTTCTGAGAATTTACATTTCAAGTAATTTTGCAACTTCAATTTCTTGCTTTTACCACAAATGTCACGTGCACGCTGGAATTAGCCTATTTAAAGAGTTTATCCTGAAACTAGTTTCGTGGTGTTGGTCTATCGTATTTCATAATGTTTACCTGAAGTAATAACTATAAGCAATTTTAGCAAAGATGTGGTAGCATTAGATCTCGGGGTGCTGCTCCTGGATCACTGACCTGCAGTTCACTGCTTCACTACCATAATAACTGTACGTAATTCATTGGTAAAAATCAACTGAGCTCGCTTCCTGAAACCCACTGTCGCAAAGTACATTCGTCCGAACGACGTTGGTTTCGCACGTGTGTAGAGTAATAACGGCAACATTTTACAATACTTGTGTGCACTATGATATGGCATTAATTTATGCTTAACGACTAATGCAGAATTACTCATGAGATTAATGTATAACGAATCAAGAACTAAACCATTAATTAATGATCAGCTGCATCAGCAACTAATAAAGAGTCTATATGATTAATAAGATTGAGTAATAAATTAATTGCTATTTAATTCAATGTGTCATTGTGTATTAACTCCCTTAATAACATATTTTTATTAACTAATAGTGTAAATTAATGTGTTAATTAACCAACAATTAGCCACAGCCATGCACTTCAACTTCCAGCTTGTCTGCCTTAATTAATCATTAGCTAATGCCATTTGCAAAGGTATCATTATGTTTTGACTTTACTTGTTGAGGCACATCATTATTAACTAGTCTATATTTAGTAACGGTGGTAATTTGCACATGAATTTGCATTGAACAATTAAATTACGTTAATCATGAATTAATGCATATTAGTGTACCTGTCATATCATATCTGGAAGTTGAAATACAAGGCTTTGGCTCAATTCTGCAGTAATTAACATATTAATTAACACTATTAGTTAAAAATTAGTTATTATGGAATTAATCCACAATTACATATTTAATTAATAACAATTCATGTATGAAGCTAATACATTAACCTTACATACTCTTAATTAGTTCATAATGTGGTAATCACTATTAATGAATAGCTTAGATAATCATCAGTTACACATTAATTCAGTATCACTTGTGCAATAGTTAAGCATGTAATTAATGCTCACTAAGTGCACACGTATTCTTTAAAGTGTTACCGTAACCACTACTTTCAATGAAACTGTTTGAAATCCAATTCGACTGTGATTATTTTTATATATATATAAATGACAGAAAAATTCAAATTTTTTCTCAGTTGTTTGTCATTATACAGACTCAACATTTGGCTCGTTCTGACATAGTAAGCTAGCTTGCACATGCGCACTCTTCAAACAGGTTAACTTCAAATCTTGTGAAAAACTGAAAAGATGTAAATTACATTTGGTATGTATTCTAAATAAAAGGCACCGAATTGTAACTGAACGCTCAGCTGGCTTATTTTGCTCGAGATAAGGATTTAATAACCTTTCAAAATGTGATGCAACATAGAAATGATGCCTCTAACCACAGGGTCGAGAGCTGGTCGTTTGCAAGCCACCCAAATTTGCGATGCTGTTGGCGAGTGTCGTTGGAAATCAATGGTTTAGTAAGAAGACTTGACTTGTGAAACTATGACAAGTAACCAGATGGAACCTGTGCTAGCCATGATGGCTAATGACTGGCTTCGTAAACGCACGCCCTGGGACGGGAAGGGTTGGAAGGGGTGTGTCGCGATTTCCCGCCCTCTCCACACACATTTTTGTTTCATATCGTCATGTCAGACAGCCATACTTTCTACGAAAGAAAATGACACAAATAGTAGACGCACATTAAATTGGATTAGTAACTTTTAATCTGATCACTGTGTTTGGAAATAAGTAACGCGTGAGCATGACTCATATACTTATGAAAAAAGTGTTCAGACTAGAGTAACACGTGATCGAAGTACAATCAATAATTGTATATATATGTATGTACATGTTTGTTTAGTTTAATTTGGGGTGCCATGGAAAAAAAACTACAGAAGGGGTGCCATGCTTTCAAAAAGTTTGGGAACCACTGCTCTAGGGGGCGGAAAGCCTCTGATAAAGCAGCTCTCTAAAGCGTAGAGGTCATACAGACACTCCGGATGAGTGCAGAAACTGAAGGAGGCACACGGGCCTAGCAAGCTTTAGGGGAGTGGAGGCTCAACAGAAAGCTGAAAAAATAGTGAAGACACTGAGCTTAGCAATGCTCACGTCCAGGGCTCTGCTGCCCAATACCGCTGCCTTCCAAGTCTCTAAAGAATTGAAAACCTCAACTCCTCTCGAAGTGAGGGGAGGCTTACCCACATTCACACGAAGACAGCACCAAGGAGGCTCACACCTGGAGGCTGTTAGGTCAAATGTAAATCATTTAAGTTAAAACAGCATTGTTTAGTCAGCAAACTGACGAAACAAAATAAAAAATATTTATAGGCAAGATCAGGTAGAAATACATCAAAAGCAAAACCTGCACACGGTCACGTTTTACAGTGTAGACAGTATATTTACATATCATGCTAATCACATTTATATCAGCAGGACAGTATTATTTGCTCTAAGTTGTGTTATATTATGAAAAAATGCTCCAAGAATTATGGAAAGAGAAAAAAGAAATTGAAATTAACAATAGAATGAAACAAAAGTTAGTTACTTAGCATGTCTGTCAGACTTCCTTTGGGTTTGTAAGGTAGTTAGTTTGTGCACAATAAGTCATATTGAGGACAAGTCTTTTGACGAGTACTTCAGAGTTCCATGACTTCTTGAGAAGTCGGTTCCCTATGAATCTACATGTTAACACACACAGAGACTCCAAGGCTGACACCATTTTGCAGGAATACCAATAAAAAAACCATCCAGTGTCTCTGAGGTTAACTGAGGTTTCATTGGCAACAGCTTTGTGGTGCCCTGATTGGTGATTGTTATCCTAATGCAACACATTCACTGCTGTAATCTCCCTCCCCCCCTCTCCCCCCCCTCCCCCTGGGGCCGGAGGCAGGAGAAAGATTACAAAAGCAGGCATTACATATATCATTATCCAGAATGAGTCGGTCCGGTTCAGGGAAGGGGGAGGGAGAGGGGATACCTTCCAGACGGCGGTTCCGATATAGGGAACAGATACATGAAAAAATGGTTGTGCACGCCCCATTGGGGTTCCGGTGAAAGGAGCAAGACAGGGAGAGAGAGAGAGAGAGAGAGAGAGAGAAGAGATGTTCAGCTAATAAATGAGCAGAGCAAAGAAGGCTTTTTTTACAGCTGATTAATATCAGGTCATTATTCTATTATTTATCATTATCATTGGTGTTGAAATTAAAGTGGCATGCATTACCATGACATCCAATCATATTTCATTTCATACCCTTACTCTTTAAAACAAACTACAGAGGACAATAACACTGTCAATATAGAGGGACTATATTCACGTCACTTTCCCGCCAAGAACAACCTCCTCCTCAGCCTGACCGAAAAGTGGCAAAAAGATTGCTGCGTACTGGATTTAATAGGGAAACTGCGACAATGCGACTAAAACGTGTTTGCCTCCATGTTTGCCCGATTCGGACACTGGGGAAATAAAAGCACATATAGACCTGAACATAAGAAACAAATTTGCCTGGTGAACGTTTTATATAAATACAACATATAGGTTTAAATCCGGGTGATTACTTATATCAGTGTTATATATAGCCTATATATCATCATATCATCCAGCCCTTAAAACTTTATAGTTTTTTTTAGTCAGTGTTTATTAAAAAAAACATCCAATAATGCAGAATATGGAATGATACATATTTAATTGATGAGTTGTTAATATATATAGCAATACAATACAACATAATGGGTATGGTTTTACAGCTAAATTCAGCATATTGACACAAAATGAAAACTGCAAATCCACCTTTCATCTGACGAGTCCAGTTGTTTCTATGATGACTACAGCGAATCCATTTGCTCTCTCTTTATATAGCACTCTGTAAAAATATAAATCCTGATTTCCACAATGGTGTTGTGTTTGTTTTTCGCGGTGTTCACGCTGAACACATATACAGCCGCTGAGTCTTTTTGCCACTCACTGTGAGGAACTGCAGCACTCCGGCCTGGAGGTGATGTTACGCACATTCCCTCTATTAAATCGCTTAATTTCCTTTGGATTCTCTGATGAGTCCACTGCAGCACTGACAGATAGCCTATGTGCTCAAGAAACACTATAAATTACAAAAACAGCTTTATCTAAAGATCCTGGGAGGACCCAGCCAAAATCTGCTCTATATGGTTTAGCATGAGACATTACAGACCAATCATTTCTCATCCTCTTTTAGCATCATATATAAATGCCATATGACAAAAAATGTGCTATACTACGCACATGGTACCTTTATCGTTTATATATTGCGCTGTGATGGGTAGAAGGTTTAGCGTGGGGAGGGGTAGTTTATTTACGCTAAGGATTCTATGACCGCTCTGAGGTCGTTGGGTCACAGTAAAACCGAAAGGGACGATGTGCGCAGCATAGCGCCGTTTCAAATCATAAAGCCGATGTGACACTAAGGATGAGAACGGGCTTATATAGATAACAGTATGGCTTCCTGTGTAGCTGCTGATTTATGATGATGATGATGTGTACTGTGAAAAGTGTTAATATAGATACTTGACTTGACTTATCACCACATACCTGGGTAAGGGATTTTAGATACCTTGAGATTTTGCATTCCTGTTTATAAAAGTAGTGAAAGATTCTTGATTCTTAAATGAAGGAGAGATGTGGCTGCTGGGCTAGTTAGCAACCACTAAAATTTCTGAGCAATAACCTGAGAACTCCCCAGCAACCAACAAAGGACACACCTACAATCACCTCAAAGCACTTATAAAAAGGCTACAACCCCCTAAGCAACCACCTGAAAATCATGCAATGAAATTATCATTTCAAGGTGGTGCCTTTAAGGTTGGCATTGGCTGCACATCATTTAACAGGTACTTTAGAAAAGAAGCATCATAATTGACACTATGTAATCCAGATATTCTACAACTAGAAAATCATTCTTAAATGTGCAAAAACTAATAATTTAAGGTTTTGTGCGTATGCCAGTTTGTGTTCTGTGTATTGCTGCATGCTCTATACCAGCTGTAAAGCAGCTTGAGTGCTTTTATTGCTGGAAGAGAATATCATGTCCCCCAATGTTCCCTGCCTGTTAAGCCTTAAAAGACAGTTCATTGCTTCCAGCCCACCTGTGACTGCATGGATTATCATGCACATAACCTTATCCAAAATGAAGAGCATTCACCAGCCCCATTTTAGCAATTTGGGGTTGATTCTATAAATTGCCACTTTGAATAAGTATATACTTTTCTTCATTTAAATCTCAAAGCACATAAATAAGTGTCTGTTCTTTGGCAATGCCATTTGTGCTTTCTATTATTTTAATAATTTGACAAGTTATGGATAAACTCTGAAGAATGACATTTTCCCACCTCAGTACTACAGTTGTAATACTCATGCAGACACAGTGAACCGCCATAAGGCCATTAGTTTTAAATTGATCATTCACTATTCCCCTAGTCCTAAATATGCAGTTACAGGCTTGGTAAGTACCAAATATCGATTTAGAAAACAGTAATTCGCATAATAGTCAATACTGTTCGCATAAGGATCATTTAGCGTTTGTAACTGTAGCAGGGCGATGTATAATCCTTGCTGTTATTGGTTGTTGCCATGCCAACTTGCTAGCCTATTCAGTGCCCAGTTTGGAGAGATAAATGTGAGTGGTTTGTTGGCCAGGTCTGTGTTATGATTGTGTCCCGCCCATTGGAAACTTCACGTTGTAACGGTAGGTGTAGTGGCATTGGGTTTGAATCCTCAGTTTGAGCTTGATTGAGATGTTACCATTGGTATTTGTGAATAGGAGAGTTTATGTATCTGGTGATAAGGTGATTAGGGTTTTAGCTGTGGGCATGCCTTGTTTGGGCAGTTCAATCACTTAATAAGGCTTCAATCATGAAACATTGGAAATATACAAGTACAGCTAAAAGTGTGATTGCTGTAACAGCCTTCCTTGCTTCTCCTGATTTACAAACACTTTGTGCTGCCAGATGTGAGAAGTTAAATGTGTGTGTGGTGTGCTAATCTCAACCAAATGATAAATGTTGTGCACTGTCTTCTTAATTACCATAAATCCGCCCATTAATCTGAATTGACATCTATATATAGGCATATAATAACATGAATGCGAATAAAAAAGAAGATTTCTTCTTGGATGCAGAAATTGAAGTTTCTTTATTATCAGAAGTTCTTTTAAACGCTCAATTTTATTTTCAAAGTTGCAGGTGCCTAAACATGTGCGTATCAGGTCTGAAAAAGGAGCTTGGCAGCATATTACAGATGCAGTTAGGCAGTTTTATTGTGAATTAACATGAGAGTGTGAAAAAATGTTTTACATGAGCCTAGATGTAAAAAGCTAATTAGTTTTATTTTAAAATGATATTGAAACTGGTAACAATTATTGATGATGATATTATTAGCCATGGCTTCATAATAAAAGTAAAAAAAGAAAACAGATGTAAATACTATATAAAATATTTTTCTCAAAATGCTGTTTAAATATGAAATCGATGAAGGTGAATTAAAATGAGCCTAATTAATTAGAAAAATGTTTGGAATGTGTACCTTTAGGCCAAAGTTTTTAAAACTTTTATTTAGATTTATTTTTCAAAGACAATATCTTAAAGTGAGAAACAATATATACAATTTCCTTGTAAATTATAATATGAACATGTCAAGCTTGATGTAGGCATTAATTTATATCATTTGGCATGATGACCTATGGTGGTATAAATCTTACCAGAATTTCATGAAAAGTCACATTTAAACTGAATAAATGAATGTTTCTTTGAGTTCAACACCTTCCGTAATGCCATATGCACAATATCAGTGTCAGGGATACAAGAAGAGAACGAAACCATGGACCATTATGAGAATGGAAGAACTTGGGTGCATGTAGTGTTTGGCCTTTTGTGGTGGAATATTTTCCATTATTACATGAAGGGTCTTAATTTTTATGCCTAGGGCTTACATGTTTATATGTATACAAACACAAAAGAGATACTGTTTGTTCAAATATGAATTTGCCAGGCAAAGTGATGATCATTCCTCTAGAGTCACCTGGTGACACTTGCACTGGCTGTGGCCTGCCAAGATGCACACCAGTATTTGCAACTCCCACCCTGCCTTTTGTATGATGACACTTCGACTCGCCCAACATAGCTGAGTGATAGCAACAAAAGTCCACCAATACAATCGCCTCAAATTTGTGGAGACTCTGATTAAATGGCTCACTCTAGATTTCCCTTCCCATCACTCATTCAGATGCTGTGGTAACCTTAACATTTTGAGAGAAGATGATGTTTTTCTAAGTTTGGGAATGAAGATTACATGTCTGCCATCCAGTGGAGGGGATGTCGTTTAGCAAAATCCCGACACCCTTATTCTGACAAAATTCGGCCGCTCTATTCAGTGACGCATCTTGTCCAGTAACTTTTACTGTGGCGCCTGAGAGGGCTGAAGCGGCAGCATTCTACGTGGGTGGGTAGCAGATTTCTTGCGAGAACCTACTGACATTTGGAAAATACGAACATTTTAATGAAAAATCTGAACCTTTACGGCTAGAACCACCCTTATAATCACTGCATCTCACCATCTGTGTCTTGCTCGTGTTTCACTGAACTGAGAACCCTAGATCACTGGGATTTTCACGCACAAACCATTTCTAGGGTTTAGAATAGAATGGGTGTGGAAGGAGAAAAACATCCATATGCGGCAGTCCTGTGGGCAAACATGCTCTGTCTGATGCTGACTTATTATTTATCACTGATCTGATCTGCAAATGCTATTCTTATCTTACACAACACCACAAAACACGACGTTAGGTAATCCGATAAGTTAGCAAGTAACGTGACACCTCAACTTCACAGAACACAATACCAGTTTTGTCTGATGCTAGAGGTCAGAGGTGAAGTAAAGCCGACTGATTCAAGCCGACAAGAAGAGCAACTTTGACTGAAGAGCCACCGCGACTTAGTCTAAGGCACGCAGCAAAGCATTTGCAATGACTAACACGTCACAACCTCTGAGGCGGATGGGCCACAACAGCAGTAGACCCCACCGGGTACAACTCATTTCCACGACAAATAGGAAAAAGAAGCTAACGATTTGCAAAGAGGCATGACGTATTGGACAGTTGAAGATGGAAAAATAGTTGCCTGATCCTACTCATGGCTCTGTACTTTTTGGCTAGAGCATTCAGAATGAGTCAGTAAAGTCAACCAGAATTTGGCGTAAACAGATGAGTGACATGGATCCATCATGCGTTGTTACCACTGTGCAGGCTGGTGTTGGTGGTGTAATGGTGTGGGATGTTTTCTTGGCACACATTTAGGCCCCTTAGTGCCAACTGGGCACAAGTTCTAACGTGCACTAGCTTCCTGAGCACTGGTTCTTAAACCATGGTCCATCCCTTCAGTGGCCGCTCATGCCCCCATCCTCTGATGGCTGCTTCGAGCAGGATAGTGCACCATGTCGCAAAGCTTGAACTCATTTCAAATTGGTTTCTTGAACATGACAGTGAGTTCATTGTACTAAAACGGCCCCCACAGTCACCAGATTCTACAACCCAGATAGCATCTCAGGGTAACACTTTATAGTAGCTGACACGCTAATAATCATTAGTTAAAGTACTGAGTAAACCAGTAATTCATGATTCATACAAGCATTAATAGACATTAACAAGCAGTGTATAAATACAGCCAGGAGATGCTCTCTTGTTGATTTAAAAGCATATATTATAATTTGTTGAATAATTGGATTTTCATCCTTTATTAATGATCAATTTATCATTTCTGAATGAAGAAGAATCGCATTTTTTATGAACCAGTTATTTGAGAGTTGTCAATGGTTTGGAGACCAACTTGTAGCGTGTAAGTAATGATTAAATAAACTTAGCTCTCATAAAAGCAATCGCAACACAAAATAATACAAGATTTTCTTAGGAAAATTTGGAATAACTGGAAATAATTCCATATGTGGCAAGTGAATATATATGAAGTAACATTTATCCACAAACTTGAAATTATTTATTTACGTACATACACCTATACGGGGGATGGGAAATTATCAAGGAAGCCATAGCAAGTTAGAAAATAAAATTCTGATGTCTATTGCAGTGAAGCATTAGTTCCTTTAGCCATTGATACAGAATCTAGATAAAATATGATTCTCGTTCGGAAGCACATACAAAAGTCCCAACCTACATAACGTGAAAATAAAAAAGAAAAATGGTTTTGTTTAAGTGTTTTTGACCATGATTGATTAGCCAAAACTGCATGAAACCCTCTTGAGGCAGGCGTGCTGCAAATTTGCAACAATTTAAAAACGAACTACCTTATTATTCATGATACATATTTTATGAGGTTTTTTTACTTGGAAGTACCACTGAAGGACTTGGTTTGTCCATTAGCAACAAACAGTTTCCCACTTGCTCACCAGATGGCAGTGTAGTCTCCCTTCCAACATGTCTGTTTTCATGGGTTCCCTGAAACTGATTTTCTTGGCATCAATTTTGTGTAAGTATCACGATCAACCTCCATTAATTTGAAACTAAAACTGCATGAGAAGAATCATAAGTGTATATAGACACAGTAAATGCCAATTAGTAGATTTTATCTCTTCTAGATTTTTCCCTGGTGCAGCTCTATTTCAATGTTGCAGATTTGCAATCGTGTGGCCAGATAGGGTACCACTGGATTCCACATGCTTTATCTACTAGTTAGCCTATACTTTGAGCAACAGTTTATACTAGGGTTATTTTCCTATCACCAGTGTTTACGTATTACTTTGAGGTGTCACTGAGGGTATATCATATGGAAAATGTAATAATTTGGAAGTGAAAATTACAAACAATCAGAGGTAGATTTAATCAAAAGCAATGGCACAATACCATGTTCATTTGACTGTGCAGTAAGGAAAGCTGATGTACTGTAGCCTAAATTCCATGGCTTTTTTATTAGTACAGATCATTGTGTCAAATCATTTTTTGCCAAACTATCTTACAGAATACTCTCGATGCAGGATTTGCAGTGTGTTATGGCAGGCAGATGAAAGATTTACTCAGCCAGGGTAAGATTTACTGATTAGACCGATGCAATAATTTTTCCCATCAATGCTGAGAAACTTGGACAATGCAGTGGACAATGCAGACTGTGCAAGAATGGCTACATGCAAACGGCCTGCCTGAAGTGCAAAGTACTTCTGTGCTTTACAAAAGACAAAGGCTGTTTCTTGGAGTACCACATGACAAACGTGGCTTGGAAACATGCCCTCCCAGCAAACAAATAGGTTCCCAGAACGCCCTAGAACTTTCCCTTAAGGCTTAAGGGAAAGTTTCCAGAACATTCTCCTTACGTCAAAAAAATGGAACCTAAAAATAACCTACACGGATTGTTCCTATAACGTTCTTGTTTGGTTCCCAATAAAATAACCTCATGGGACCATCCAAGAGCGGTCATGGGAACTGTTCTGTGTTTGCTGGGCTTCTCTAATGAGGATTTGACACATTGGATTTGGATCCCATATTGTTTTTGTTGTTGTTCTGCCATCTGAAAAGCACTTTGTTACATTGTTTGAAAAGCTATACATAAAAACCTTTATATACTTTATATATAAAAACAGACCACACTGGGCCAATGTTGCAAATCTGCAACATCCCAGAACGCCTTGCATGTGAAGGTCTCAAAAAAAAAAGTCAGGATTCTATTGTACTATCCCATATGATAATTTTCCCCAAATATTCAGATTTTTCCTGTTGCTAAAATTTAATTTGAGCCTGAGAGGGCTTACACACTAACTTAAAGCTTTATAGCTTTAGCTTTATATATTGGAAATATATGGTCACATGTAATATTGAATGGATACGAAAACGACTCAGAGGACAGTATTTATAGTATGGTTCCTGGGCTTAAGTTATACTAAGGTGATGCTTAAATGGCACGGAGGGGAGCTTCACACAACTCTTGAGTTCTCAAACCCTTGAAGCCCTGTGTCATATCAATGCCCCCCAAAAAAATCTAATTTACATTTTTAAATATAATCTATAAAATAGTAGAAAAAGGCAACCATATACAACGAAATCAGGGCCTAAAAATAAAAGATGAATGCCAAATGAATTACATTTTGAATCAAGGCTGTTTCCTCTTTCCTTGTAGGTCGCTGATTCAACTTTCAATTTAACTGTTCTTCTTGGGCAATTAATTCACTTTCATTGCCAACATTTCACTCTGACATTGCTTCATTTCAGTTTAGCCTTTCAGAAGACTGTTGTTTTTAACCTTTTGTCCAAGTTAGATATATTTTTTCTTCTCAGAATTGAACACGTGACATTTTAATGGGGCAACAACAGCCGATTTTTAACACGGCTGATTGAGGATTAGATAGTTGTAAACTGTCACTTTGTGATTTTATGTTAATGATGTAATATGTAGACTGCACATGTGCCCTGTGTGTCAGATTTGATCAGAGTGAGGAGGAGAGTAGACAGTCTTGCTGGCTTTTGTATTTATTTTCTTTATTTTCCTCTTGTAGTGTACCAAAGTTGGATGTTTGTATTAAATTGGGTTTAGAATCTGTGCCTGATTGAAAAAATATATATAAAGGTGGCTTTTAATAGATTAACCCATTAGGCTGTGTTAACATGTAGTATAAATGTTTGCACATATATTGCAGGTTGAATATTTATTAAGTATTCATATATTTTTAGATGTTACTTATACTGAATACTATATCACCGTATACATTGTATGTCAGTTGTCTTGTTCCTTGTTCTTGTCTGTGCATGTGTTTCCATGTTTGTCATGTGTAATCCTGCCATGAGTCCTTGTCCCATGTTCAGCTGTTCCCCATTATCTTGATTAGTCTTCCCAAGTGGTTTCAGTTTAACTGATATAATTTTACATATATTTAAAATGTATTCCACAATATATTGAACACATATCTATACATATATGTATGCATATATTTTGATATAATTTTACATATATTTATAATATATTCCACAACATATTGTAACACATATCTATACATATATGCATGCATATATTTCTTATATAACTGTACATATATTTAAAATACATTCCACAATATATTGAACACATATCTATATATTTAAGCATATATTTCCATACAATTTTAAATATATTTAAAATATATTCCACAATATGTGGAACACATATCTATACACATATTTTATTTATATATTTCCATATCATTTCATATATATATATATATATATATATATATATATATATATATATATATATATATATATATATATATATATATATATGAAATGTATTCTACCATATATTGAGCATACATGGGACCTTATATCTTTACATATATAACCAATACATTATCTCATACAAATTGTAATACATTATGGTGGATATTAATAAATATAAAATTGCATATATTTTCTAATATATAATTACATATATTATATATTCATTTACCATATATTTCAATATACTGAAAGCGACAATCATTTGTATATTTTGCTATATATTGCAATATATTTAATATATTGTATAATATATATGTATCATCAATATATTACTCCATGTATTTCCAATATATAATATATTGGAAAATGGAAAGGAAAATAATATATTACAATATATTACAATATATTTCAAGTAGTATATTGGTCAATATATTTTTCTTTCATAAGGGCATGTTGCTATTATTAAACATGGGGAAAGTGCGCCATCGTCCTCCAGTGCCTGATTTCCTCCAACACCTAACTTCACGTAAAACAGTTATTGTTTTCTCTCTCTATGGGCAACATCAACTTTGCGTTACAATGTGAGGTGCTGTTTTACATCCACACTGTCCATTTTCTGCTGGTTTAAAAAGAGTTTGCTTTTTTACAGACTAATATATGAAAAATTCAATCTACATCCCTGACACAGAGCTATTCCATTTTTGCTGGGTATAAATCACTTTTGTTGTACTTTACGCCTTTTGTAGAAATATTGCCTTCAATTTTAATTGCACATTGATATAAGCTTTTAATGTTAGCGTGTTGCTACAGTATATACTGATGGTGTTTTTTTACACAAAGGGTGCAACCATACCTTGGTGGACACGATTTCACCAAGTACAGCATGTTCCTGGATCAACATTTTTGAACATTTCAATCGAACCAATCAGATTTGAGGGACACGTTCAGAGTTTATGTCAAGTTTAGGCTTACAGCAATAGTTGACATCAGTGTTTTTCACCTATCCTTTCTCTCTGATTTTAGGGAAAAGTTATGGTGTTATGTTCAGGGACAGAGTTAGGACCCAGATTATGGGTGCAGTTTTTTTCTGCTGGTTGACAGGTGGTACTAATTATGCACAGATTAATGTAGCATATGATTTACCCACAGTTCTGTGTGGACACACATGATCAAAGCATATTATTCATAATTCAGCTGTATGTCACACTGCCATGTCTGACAAGGTTACCCCCTCTTCAACACACTCTGTCGAAGTAATTCAATGACTGGCTTCGTGACTGCATTAATAGGCTCTATCATTTTCCCACGAAAATTTGCTTGCGTCAGCTACAGTGTGCTGAATAAGTCTGTGCAGTCTCTACAGAGTCTCAGCATTGCCCTTTGCGTACATATGACTTTCAGTAATAATATTTCAGAGAGCATAAGTGAGCCATCTTTCTTTATCTTAATGAGATTTAGGTAAGTGCAATATATTTACACAGCACTGTTCTCAGCGGCATGAGTGGCAACATTCAACGTACCGTCCTTTAAAATAGGCTTCCCTCGCATGCAAATGTTCTCAGAAAATGAATCCCACCACATGTGAGAACATGCGATTTCAGTCTGATCGCCCTGGCTGCCTATTAGTCGTGGGAAGTACTTTTTCTAAGCCTCTGTTCTTTGGCAGCTTGCCTAGAGGCGAGCCTTTTAGTCTTTGGCAATATTTAGTGACTTCTTTGAAGAGGAGGCGTAGGATGGCGAGATTTATTCTCAGCTCGCTTTAGAAGAGAGGATATCTTCATGTGACTCTGAACTCTTTATTTCCACTGGAGTTCTGTTTAGCATGTTATTACGTTGAAGTGATAAAGATCTGTTAGATAATTCATACTGATTAAAATCAAGATAAAACGCTTTTCACAACTCAATTTTCTTCTGTTATCGGACAGGATATTCAGTGAGATAAATTTTATTGTGGGACCAAAGTTTGGCCATTTTGTTTTGGCATTCTTTCTTGCTGGAAGATGCTGTAAATATAGGTAAAATAATTAATTCTCCATTGAGAAAATACTCATTCAAAAGTATCTGTGTATTCTGACAAAACACGTTTTGTTTTTTCAAGCAACATATCAATTACAAATATTCATATAATATAACATTTTTTCCAGCATCCAATTTTTGGAGGGGTTCACCAGCTGAGTCTTATATTCATATCCACAAGATTGATTTGGCACAGAACATATTTGGCTTGCTCACTGGGGGATTTGCTATTCACTAGTCTTTGTAAAGCTGGATTAGATCAATATGTATTTTCAAAAGTACCACATCGACTAAACTGAAAAAAAAAAAAGTTTAATCTGACATGGCATTTAATCTGAACTAATCTGAAGCATCTGAAGAAAAAATATGTCATGACATTGCTGATTGGCTGATGGCTCTTTTTTTATTTTAAAGAGACTTTTTTATTTTTTATTTTATTTTATTTTCAGGAGAAAGCACCATGATGAATTTGAAAGCCAAATTTCAAGCATCTGTAAAACCACCTTTTTACATCTTAAAAATATTTCTAAATTACAACATATGCTATCAATGACAAATGCAGAAAAGTTAGTTCATTTGTTCGTGACCTCGAGGCTAGATTATTGTAATCTCTACTGGTTCTCAATCTACTTTAAAACATTTTGACCATGCTTCAATATCCATGATTTCCTAGTGGTCTAATCCTAACCCAACCCCAGACCTAAACCTACCCGCGTCATCTAACTGACGCTGAAGGTAAGTCGTCAGTTAGATGACGCCTAGGATAGCATCATCTAACTGACGCTAAAGGTGCCTAAAGCGTCGCATATTGAAGCATGGTCAAAATTGTCAGTTAGATGACGCCTTGGGTATGAGAATGCTTTTGTTAAAAAAGAAACTCCATTTAGTCTCAAACCGCAGCAGCTCAAGTTCTTACTAGAAGCAGGAAGTATGACCATATCAGTCCCGTTCTGTCAACATGCTGCCTATAAACATCACATAAAATCTTGCTATAGAATTACAAAGAACTTAATGGTTTAACTCCTCAGAACTTGAGCGAGGTCTTAGTCCTTCACATCTGTTGCGATCTCAAAAGGCGGTAGTTCCTTTGCCTATTTAGCACCAAACCTCTGGAACAATCTTCCTACCATTGTTCCTAAACCGAGAAGCAGCCACACTCTGTCAGTTCAAATCTAGACTAGAAACACATCTCTTCAACCTGCCTGGCATACACATAAGATATTATCACATTTCATAATTCACATCCACTAAAGGATTGTTAGGCTGCATAAATTAGGTCATCCAGATACCGGAAACTTCCGGTAACACCCAAAGTACTTGTTACATTGTTAAAAGAATGGCATCTATGCTAACATTAGTCTTTTTGTTTTATCCTGAAGTTACCGTAGTCAGCTGGATCTGGTCCATATACAGATGCTGGACCTGGGCCTAGACGCGGCCACAACACATCCCTGAATGTCAGCAGAAATCCTGTCAACCTCATTGACAGCCATCAGCACTGATCCTCAGCAAAGACCACAAGGTCCTCTGCACAGACCTACAGTAATCTCCAAGCAAAAGGAACTGGATGAAATATTTGAATGCTCCACAATCTGATTTCATGACTGCAGCCTGAATCCTAATGGCACCGTGTTCTGTTCATAGACCAGAGGAGAACTGGACCTCTGACTGAGTCTGGTTTCTCCCAAGGTTTTTTTTTCTCCATTCTGTCACCTGATGGATTTGGGTTCATTGCCACTGTCACCTCTTAGTTGGGGGACACAAATGTTCAACAATATTATTGATTTGACTACACTGACACTATTGGATGATAACTGAATCTGAACTGGATGACGACATAACGTTTTCTGCAGAACTGCTTAATAAATTAAATGAACTAATTTAATAATTGAGGATTTTCACAACACTGAACTGACTTCAGCTGAACAGTAACACTACTTATGTACAAAAGCTGCTGTACACCCAAAATGAGATGTTGTAAAGAAATAAAGATGTTATTGTGATTGTAACTGTAACTGATTGTGACTGTAACTGCTGCTTTGAAACAATGTTGTATATGCAGTGTATAATTAAAGGTGGTGGTTTTGCCCTACACAGATTTTTGTCAAAAAACAAATATTGTCTAAAATGGGAATAGTCTCTCCCTCTACTAGCAACTGAGATATAGCCAAAAGGTAAAAGAAAATACAGAGAATACACATTCATGCATTTCAAGTAGGTATGCTTGAAATAAGATGTTTTTTCAGAAGAATGATAGCTAGTCAATAGGCTTGAGAATTAGCTGTTAGCTGACTAGAACATGAACTGATGTTCTTGTCAACAGCTATAATCACTGTGATTTAACCAAATAAATGCTATCTCCAAAGCGCAATCCTTCTTCTTCAAGCAGCCTAGCTTAGCCCACCACATGTGACGCTTTCATTGCTATTTATAGAAGTCATCATCATCGGCTTTTAGAGTGCTTTCATCTTTTTTCTCCTTTTCCTTTTTTTGTATTAACCGCACCATTGGCTCTCTTTTCCCAAAGTGCTTTCCTGCAGCTAACTGTGTGTCCTCTGGAGTGTCCTTGAGGAGGTCAAGCACTGCATTGTTCTTGACTCATTTTCCTTAGTGGCCAAACTAAATATCTCTTTATGCCATTCCATGTAAAGGACGTAGTGGGACAGGCACAGGGTGGCACTGGTCCACCTGACCAGGGATGGGTAATTTCAGTCATAGAGGTCCACTGTCCTGCAGAGTTTACCTCCATCCTTAATAATTGATTAGTGGTAGATCTGAACTCTGCAGGACAGTGGGCCTCCTTCTGGTCCACTTAATGAATGCTGTCTTAATATTGTAATGAACTGGAAATTACAAAGATGTCTTTGTCACAAAATATCCCAAGGGCTCCCAAGGGAACTCTAAAAGTTAATCAATTTGAAAAATTAAAATGAATAAATGTGGGCTGCTGAGTTAATCAAAATAAAACAGAAATCGTAATATAGGCTGGCTTAGTGCAAAAGTCTTGATTTTTTGGGGGTGTACTTGTCCTGATGGACCCCAACTGTGCACGTTTTGTTTGTCTCCCTAATCAACCACAACTGATTCAACTCATCAGCTCATTAACCCATGTGATAATGAGCTGAATGAGTTGAATGCAGGTGTGTTTGATTAAGGAGACAAGAAAACTGCGCAAGTGTTAGGGGTCCTTCAGGGCAGGCTTGGGAACCACTGTACTAGAGAAATATGCTTTCAAATTTGATTGTTTCAAAAAAACATAATTTTTCCACATATTTTACATCATTACACCTCTTATACTCCCTAGTCAGTCCTGAATGCGTTGACTAGTTCCGGTTTCGATTGAAGCCCCTCCTTCCGAAATATAAACATGTGCTGTGATTGGTTAGCTGGCTCAGTGAAATGTCCCACCCTCAATAACCACGAGTTCTGCTCTATAGTGTAAATTTAAAGGATGGCATCAATTTCATACCTGATTCAGATCCTGACAACGTTAACAAACAAGGCCAGCATCCAGAACGGATTTTTATGCAAATACTTTGCCAAGCATGGATTTCGCAGGAAGTTTCAGAGTGGTATGTCTTTCCAGTACATTATTGGTACCATATCCACCATTTAATCATGATCTTTGTCGGAGAAACTATGGTTATACAAACAGTAACCAATCACACAAACATGTTACTTACCTAAGGGACGGAAACAGCCTTACAAAAGAATGAGCGTACAAAAGCTATTGAGAATGAGGAGTCACATGCCGACTTGGGCGGGTCTGAGCCGGTCTCGGCCATGATGGTTGGAGACGCTATCGGTTACCAGGGGCAACGCATTTAGACCCCATAGACAAACATTCCAGAAGCTCTTAAATTTTCGTGCATTTATTATTTTGGCAGGACAGAGACGGATCTAAGAATACGAGAAAAAAAAGGAAGAAAGTAAAGCAATGCAAAAAGATAAGGCGAAAGAAAAGGGACCTTACAGGAACAAACTCACACAAAGTGCAAAACAGCTATATTTGGAGAAGCAGCATCAATATATTTGTTCTTTTGCACTAATAAATAAATAAATAAAGTTTATAAATAAAACTTATTATTATTATTATTAAAAGGGCAAGTCTCCAGGCCTAGATGGCATCCCTCCTGAATTGTATTTAGAAATATTGGACTTGGTAGGGACTCTCATGCTTGATTCATTTAATCTAGCAATTGAGCACGGGGCATTTCATAGAGATCAGAAAACATCTTTGATTGTTCTTAAAAAGGGGAAAGATCCGCTAGATTACTCTAACTATAGATCAATATCACTCATCTCATGCAATTTCAAAGTTTATGCTAAAGTTCTTGCCTCTCGCATAGAATAAGTAATCCATAGCTTAATTAAGACGTCACACATCCAATAATATGCATTGACCTTTTCATGTTCTGGATTTTGCAGACGCCCGTCCCAGCCCCTGTGTGTTTTTTCATTGGACGCAGAAAAAGGCCTTCGACGGGCTAGAGTGGAATTAGTGGGTAGTTCTGCAATGTTTTGGCTTTGGTGAACATTACAACTGTGATTAAGACACTTTATCACCTGAGGCATCAGTCTTAACTGGTAATATTATTTCCCCCATTCCCTCTCACACCGTGGAACGAGGCAGGGATGTCCACTTCCCCCTTATTGTTTTGTTTATCCCTTGAACCACTAGCACAAGCCTTTAGGAAATCTGAAGTAACACCGATTAAGTTCACGACCATAATCATATTATTTTGTTGTATGCGGATGACATAATTTTATATTTAGATCACTTTGATATGTCAATAACCGGTATAATTAAGGAATTTGACCTCTTAAGTAGTTTATCGGGTTACAAGATAAACTGGACCAAATCTGCTATAATGCCAATTAACAATGTTAAGGTTAATTGTCCTATCCCTCATTCATTCCTATCTAAAGATTCTTCGGTAACGCTTCCTTTTACAGTCCAGTTACCCATGTAAATACTATGTACTTATATTAGTAATTACAATTACTGGGTAATAACTAGTACTACCCCTGAACCTACCCCTAAACCTACCCCTGTTCCATGTACTTACCTTATATTAGCCAGTACTTTCTAGGTAAGTACAGTGTAAGTACACTGTAAGTACTGTACTGTAAAAGGAAGTGTTACCGATTAGTCCATCTATTTTGGTGTCAGCATATATAAAAACATCCATAAGATTGCCAGGGACAACTTTAATAACGTTTTAGGCAAGATCAAGAGTGATACTCAAAGAAGGTATAATCTTGAAGTCTCTTCAAGGTCGAACTCTCTGCAGTGAAAATGAATTTGTTACCTCGGCTTAATTTTCTTTTTCTATGCTGCCACTTTCCCACCCTCCAGGTTACTAAGGAGATCAATTCCATACTTTCCCAGTTTATCTGGAATGGTTAATGACCCAGAATTAAATAGCCACATTACTGCATCCTATGCTTTTATGAGGGTTGACTGTGCCAAATTTTGAGTTATATAATTGGTCGTTCCAATTTAAGGCTCTCCATATTTGGGTTGAAAATATTAGAAATTGAAGCTGACAAGGTTAAACCATAGGCTCAAAGATATTCTATTTGCTGGTACAGGAAATAAAAATACTCACAAATTCGGCCCAGTTGTGACCAATTCTATTAGGATCTGGAAAGGGTTGAACGTCTGATGGGAGGACCATTCAAATTTTGTAGCAACACACCTTTATGGCACAACTTAAATCTTTTATGTGGAAATCAGCCGCTTGTCCAGCCTTCTTAGACTTCGCTGGGTATAAACACATGCGGTGACTTATTTGATAACCAGGGACTTTGCGCTCTTCAAGAACTAAGTTTTGTTTACCAGCATTCTCATGTTTTGACTTTTTTCAGCTATACTTGGCTCTCAAGACATAAGGGGTTTTCCTGGGAATCCCCTATTTCCCTCTGGTTGGCCTTCTGTTTCTTTAATATATAGTAGAGTTAATGATAACATTGCAAAGCCTCTTTCTATTAAATCCTTCTGGAGTCATGAATTATCTAATTTTAATTTATCTGTCGACCAGGAGAAGGTGTGGTCTAATCTAATCTTAACCTCTAAAAACTTGGCCCATCCATCCATTACAAAGTCATCCATATAGCATACATAACTCCTTACAAAAGGTTCAAAATGAAACTGCAATCAACTTGTAACTGCTATATTTGTAACACTGCCATATGTCTTTTTCTTCTTATGTTTTGGGAGTGTCCAATTGTTGCCAACATATGGGATAATGTAAACTTGGTTCTATCCACCTTTCTACTAATTGATTATATGTCTAATCCAGGTTTATGTCTTCTCAATGACGATTCTGACTCCTGTAAGTTCATTGCAAAAAAGAATGTTGTTTGCTGGGTTTACAGCTGCGAAGAAGACAGCAACACAGATCTGGTTTACTCCACACATGTGTGCAAATACATAGTGGATTCATACAAAATAGTCTCCACAAAATAGTGACTTGTGAATGTACAACAGCATGAATTAATAAGGCTAAACCTTGTACCGTTGATGCTTGGCAATGTTTTTCTTCCAAAATATTGGATTATAAAGAAATGACGGTATAAGTATTTATTTTATTTTATTGTATTATTTTTTTATTTTTTTATTTTTTATGTTCTCTCCCATATTGTATTTGTTTTATTTTATTTATTTTTTTGTTTGAGTGGATGTTTGTTTTATCTTTATTTCTAAAGACAATAAAGAGTTGATCACAAAGTGGAAACTGCTTCATTTCAGAAGCTTTGTGCATAAAGCCTGCATTGTGGTTCTGGAAGCTGTTCTCCATAAATTTTGCAGCGCATTTATAAACATTCTAAGTTTGTCAGCCTTAGAAAGGTCAAACTAATGAGCTGTGGAAAATCCAGTCTCTTTGACATAGCAGCAGCACTATCTTCTCTAATGCAGCTCAACCAGGCCGTATCCCATATACAGGAATTATTTAAGACTATGACTTCATAAAGGCCGTAAAAATCGTGTTGTAGTTCAAACGAGCTGTTCGTTGTAGTTTTTGGAAAGTGGATTCTGTTAAATAAAATATCTCCCTTTGGGGTGGACTTTGAGCTTTGTAACCTTGCAGATCTTTTTAATGCTCAAACAGCAACATTGCACACTAACTAAAGTTGAAAAAATATGGAAGGACCCCTTTAAATCTGTAAGGCTACACATGTAGCTTTAATGTAGTGATTCAGCTTCTCAAAGCTGCTCCGTTCACAGTAAATGCTTCTTCTCCTAAGTTCAGTGTGCATTTTGAACCCTGACATTATGTTTCTATTTGACATTGTGGCAGGTTTCATTCTGTTCTGTGATTTATACAAACTGTTAGGAATCTTAAATGCTGTTTAGAGCTGAAGGTCTTACATTCTCATCTCATCACACACACACACGCACACACACACACACACACACACACAAACACACACACATGTTGGTGCAACAGCATTATGAGGACTTCCATAGGCGTAATAGTTTTTATCCTGTGCAAACTATATATTCTATCCCCCTGAGACTAACGCAATCCTGAAACCTAACCATCACAGGAGACATGCTGCATCTTTTATTTTTTAATAAAACATTGTTTTTTATGTTTTATAAGCTATTTGATTAATGAGGACTTTTGAAATGTCCTCATAAACCACCAATAAGTTGTAATACCAGTGTAATACACATGTCATTATACAAACTTGTGTCCTCATAAATCATATAAACAAACCCACACACACACACACACACACACACACACGCACGCACACACACACACACACACACCACACACACTGTCTTTAGTGGTGTACATATATTTTTGCAGTCCTAAAGCAGTTTGAGAATTGTGGAATCTACAGTATTATATATTGGTGATTGTTATTTATAATAGGTCAGATATTTATGGATGTGTCCTTTAAGGGAACTCCACGTCAGAACTTAAAGTGAAAAAAACACAACTGCAGTGCAACAGTAAAACAAATAAATGACAGTAAAGCAGATTTATGTCATGTTGCACGCTGAGACCCATTGTGTAAAATGAGTAAAAGGGTACACTTCTATATATTCACAATGAAATTTAAATAGTAGACAGAATAGCAGTCCACCTATTTCTGCAGTGTTCAATTGGAGACATCTGGCCTCGCCAATACTAGTGAATTCAGAAATCATCCCCTGCTGACTATCCGTGGGCTCATTATAGAAAGAATGACCCCATTATATCACAGGGAAACTGCTATGCTCCCTTGATGACCCCAAACTTTGATATGATTGATCCTTAAGGACCCAATTTTAATTTGATGCCCTATGTGGCAAGACCACAGTCATCAACCTGTGCTCTATAATTTCAACGACAACAATTACAATTACAGTAAGTCATTTGAAGGTTGATTTCTGAAGAATGTAAACACTGTGTTCTGCTTGTTTGAGTGGTTCAACATGTCAATATCTTGCTCAACCAATGGTGTCAGTTCCGGGCTGGACCACCCTTTGTAAAACAAAATGGTATTTCACTTTTGGTGCCTCTAGAGGTGAAATTACAAACACGTATGATTTCTTTTCAGATCTGGTCCTATCCTTTAGGTCTTCACTTAAAATGCATCATAAATCATAAAACAAACAGACTAGACCATTCTACCTCACTGTGGTTTCCATCAGTAGTCAAAACATTTCTGAGGAAAAAAAAGTGCAGGGTTTTACATTATCCTCTGCATCCTCGGCTATATCAATATCTTAGACTCAAAGAGATTATTTGAAACTGAACTACAAGTAATGTTAACTGCAGTCATCAAACGCAGTCATTTAGCATTTAGCAGTCATCACCAACTTATTGGCAGAAAGGAATTTCAATCACTTATTTTTATTTTTTTAAATATTATTTACCATATGTTGCAACACAGAAGCAATTTACTGTGATTGTGTGCAAAATGCAGTGAATGGTGAAATAATTTGTGCTACAAACCATGTGTGTTTATGATTTTGATAATACATTAAAATAATATGACAACAAATATCAGTTTTGCAAAATAACTAAAATGCATGGAAGCCTCAACACAATCAAGTTATATTGGCTGTGCTTGCTCTTAAGAATAAGCCGAAGAGACTGTATATTTACAAAGATATAAAGTCAGTCAAGTCACCTTCGTTTATAAAGCGCTTTTAACCGTATGGATTGTTTCAAAGCAGCTTTAAAGTTACAATAGAACTGTAAAGATGCAAACGATTATCCGTTATATCTGCACATAACAGGATGACATAATTGATAATAACATGTTGTTGGCCACTGGTTTCAGAGTCGCACCTAAACATGGAAGATTTAAAGAAAGAGATTTAAACAGTGGAGTTTTACAGTTTTCGAATGCATTTGTTATGCTGCAGGCAGGAATAAAGCGGAGAGTGAATCCACATGCAAGCACTTTTAATAATAACGAAACAAACAGGGAATCCAGGGAAACCAAGAATAGGAACTCAGAACAGGAACTAGGAAACAGCTAACATTAAACAACAACCGACACCCAACAACTGAAGCACAGAGGTTTAAATACACAGACAAACTAGTTGAACAAGGTAACAAGGGGGCGTGGTTAATCAGAAACACCTGGGGGAACTCATCAACAAGAAAAACTACAAAGGACTACAAAACATGGCACGGAACAGGAAATAGCTAAAGTTAACACAAGACAAGGGAAACAGACAGGAATCATTACAGCATTCAGCTGATTTTTTGATAATTAGAAGAATATCAGTGACCAAACAGTTTCTTACTTCCATTGTATGAAAAAATATACTATGGAAGTCAATGAGACCAGAAACTGTCTGGTTACTGATATTCTTCTAACAGCAGAAAATCTGCTGAATGCATTGAAAAAGGTAAAAATCAACAGTTTAACTCTGGTAAAATGGTAAAAAGTGGTAAAATGAGCCTATTTTCAAAACAAGTGGAGTATCCCTTTAAGCATCTCCTTTTACTGACCCTTTTTTAAGTTTAAGACCTTACTTTATAGCATATTCAAGGAAAGGGCAATATGACCTCCTTAAAAGATTCCACCAACATTTTAAAATGGGACACCACTACAACACAATGTTTTCCCAATATCACACTGATGTCCCAATTTAGAGCCAAGCTGTTCATTTTCATCTACTTATTAAAGCCAAACAGTTGTGTTTGAAGTCATTTATCAAAGAATCAATACTGCAATGAAGTTTCTAATCTAATTGCTGTCACCCCACCAAAAGCTGTAGCAGCACTTTGCATTGGAAGACACAGCAGGGTCCCTGCAAGAAATTATGGTTTCTTTCTCTTGAGCCCAATGTTAACCCTTTAATGCTACATTTTCAGACAGCATAAAGTAGGAAACTGCATGAGATGCGGTTCTTTTAAAATACCAATTCGTTTTGTGTTGTGATGAAACATTGAACTGTCGACTTGATGTTCCTTCAAAATGTTTGTCTCTTACAAGAACCTTATCTCTGTTGATCACGCTGTGTGGGGCTGTCCATCAATCATCAAGGCACATTAGCAGCCAATCAAACATTGCTGCCACCTCAAAGCACTCTGGGAGATGGTTTGGCGCCTGCACATTAAGATGTATGGGGGAACGTGGCATTAGGGACCTGTCCTAAATATAACCTGTTCATACATGCCACACTTTTGCAATAATTTTTTGCATGGCCTTCAATAGAAATTAGCCACAATCCTTAATGACCAAATTAATTATACATGCTCTATATCAATCAAACCATATTTCTAGCACATATTTGGGGTGTTTCATTTAATGATGTGTTTCATCATTTTAACACCTGTTTTTGTTTTAAACAAATCTTAACTTATTTGCTTATATGCATGTTCACAGTCATGTAGCTTAATTCCAAATAAATTTGGAGTGAACTTCCAAAAAACTTATGCAACTTACTGAACGTATCAGAGAATCAATAGGTAAACAAATCTTTTTCACTAGGATAAATCAACATACACATTCTGCCCATTGAGACTGTTTGAAAAGACTTTGACTAATTCTATACAGTGGTGTTTTGTCTGTAGAGCGGCAGCATAAATGTTATGAGTTTATTATTGATTCGAATGTATAACTCTGCAGGGTGTTTTGATATTCATGGAGTTCTCTCTCCGTTCTGTCTCTCCTACCATCCGTGATGAGATGCACACGTGGGAACCAATGCCTCCATGCTGATATGTGGCGAATCAAGTGTGTTCTGTCTTCCTCTCTGCTTCTCACCCCCATTGGGGTCAACAGCTCCCTGCTTGATCTTGTGGCATGCCAGTAATGGCACACATCCACACACTCAACTTATGCAGAGGACACACTCTACTCCATCCAAACCACATCTTTCTGCTGCATCAAATCCATTTCTATGGTAGTTTTGAACAGTGGCACTCAACTGGTGGGTTGTGACCCAAAAATGAGTCACAAGTCTGTTCTGATTGGACCGTGAACAGCAAGGTAAAAAGGCTTATGTATAAAATAAAAACGTAGTTTTTACGGTAAAAAACGGTAGCTGTGCTTGCCAGAACTTTACCGTCAAAAATACGGTAGCAACGTTATTGGTTTTACTGACTTAACTTACAATTTACAGTAATAAACCGTATTTCATTATCAGATGTAATGTTAATTTATCAATCTATTAAAGAAGTGATATGATATCTGTTTTGTACCATTGTAAAACACTGATAACCAACAATCGTCACAGCAGTGATGAGAGTCACATGATCAAAGATCATCACAAGCATTCTTCCATAAGATGATTAATACTTATATAAAGAAGCTGCACAGTGTCATTCACACAAACATTAAACACCATCAAGGTAACACACTTGAAATAAAAAAATGCAATAAACATTCATTTAACAACATTAAAGGGTTAGTTCACACAAAAATGAAAATTAAGTCATTAATTACTCACCCCCATGCTGTACCAACCCCGTAAGACCTTCGTTCATCTTCGGAACACAAATAAAGATATTTTTGATTAAATCTGAGAGCTGGATCACTCCTTCATAGACTGCCGGGACTAGCTCTTGACGGCCCATAAAGTCATTAAAGAAAATGTTTAAATATCCCATGTGCCTACAGTGGCTCAATTATAAGTGTATCAAGCGACGAGACTACTTTTTGTGAAAAAAAACAAAACAAAACATAAATAACGACTTTATTCGACTATTCCATTACTTCCTTATGGGCGCATGCGCGAGAACTGAGATGAGGAAGATCTTCTTCGACTACTTTTTGTTACCGGCTGCTCACTGCTTAGGAGTATTACCGCCCCCTGACTGTATAAGATGATGATCCATATATAAAGCGCTTCGGCTATATCAACACATCATCTTATACGGTAGGTGGGGGAAAATGGTACATCGACTGTTTTCAACATTGAAAATAATAATTTATGTTTTTTGAGCATAAAATCAGCATATTAGAATGATTTCTGAAGGATCATGTGACACTGAAAATGATGTGTAATATGCAACAGTAATGATGTTGAAACTTCAGCTTTCAAATTACATTTTAAAATATATTAAAATAGAAAACAGTCATTTTAAATTGTCATAATATTTCACAATATTACTGTTTGTCTTTTTTCATCAAATAATTGCAGCCTTGGTGAGCAGAAGAGACTTCATTTAAAAACATAAAAAATCGTACTGATCTAAAACTTTTGACCGGTAGTATACTGTATATTGCAATATGAAAAATAATTTCATCAGATTATTTATTTAGGTCCATTTGAAAACAATGAATAATTATAGAATAATTGGGGAGTGAAATCTATTCAAAAGTGAATCTGCACAGAAAATTTTAAACAAATTACACATTATAAACAAATTACAATTGGATAAATAAAATTTAAATAAGCAGTGCATTATGTTTTTTTAGGAAATCTAACTGATCACATAAATTGAATTATCAAATGTAAAATAAGTCTAGAAATAATAGTGTGATAAAAAAATAAATAAAACAGTCTGAAACAAATTAAGACAGCGTTATTTGTTGTTATTGTACTGACCGAGAAACCCTTTAGATGATTCAGTGAGAGAATCTCGTTCAGGAACTGGGGCCCTTAGAGAAGACCCTTACAGGCCCCCAAAGGCCACACACAGTAAAAATATTAAATGGAAAAGAGGCCGCACTATGCATATATTGTTTATTTTTGCACAGATGCGTTTCGGCGTGTGCCTTCTTCTGTGTGCAACAAAAGTCACAATGTACCCAGTCTTATATAACCACACCAATATTAACAACAGCCTATAATATAGGATAATGACGAGACCAATAGGCCTATGTCATGAAAAAATTGAAGACCTGAAGTACGTCTTTTAATAGGGATAAGGCTTTTCCGGTTAGCTTTTTACAATGGTGGAGTCTGATAGATACCGCTGGACCAAATCTCTCCGCAGCCTGCCTGAAGTCACATATGGTAAATGAAATCTCTCAAATGGGAAAGCGTGAAAGCTGAACACTACAACAACAGCTGCAGTTAGCTCTAGCCATTCGCCAATAAGGTAAAGGTTTCTATGGTAACAGTGAATTGGACCAATCAGCACTGATGTTGCTGCTACACTTAGGATTGTGGGTAGTGTAGTTTTTTTCATAAGATCACGGATAAGACATGTTTTCTTAAAACAAGGTTGATTTCATATGCAGTTATAGCTTCAACAAAATAATATAATTGTTCCAATTCAAAGAAACAGCTTAATGATAGATCATCATTCATCCCACACGGGCTACATGTGTTTAAAGGGTTAGTTCACCCAAAAATTGAGCCATTAATTATTCACCCCCATGCTGTACCAACCCCGTAAGACATTCGTTCGTCTTCGGAACACAAATGAAGATATTTTTTATTTAATCTGAGAGGTGGATCACTACCACATAGGCTGCCTAAGGGAATGGATCTTGTTCCTTGAAACTTTAAATATTCCACGTGACAACAGTGGCTCAAGTATAAGTTTATCAGAGCGACGAGAATACTTTTCGTGTGGAAAAACAAACAAAAATAACAACTTTATTCGACTATTCCTTTTCTTCTTCGTAGGCCTGAAACGAGACTTCAAGAGATTTCCACGACGCATGCACGAGAACTGAACTGAAGTAGTTGAAGTAGGAAATCTCTTGAAGTCTCATTTCAGGCCTACAAGGAAGAAAAGGAATAGTTGATATAAAGTTGTAATTTTTTCTTCATCATTTTTTTATCAAAATATCTTCATTTGTGTTCCGAACGAAGGTCTTACGGGGTTGGTATAGCATGGGGGTGAGTAATTAATGACTTAATTTTCATTTTTGGGTAAACTAACCCTTTAAGTTAAATACATACCAAGCTTCTCGTTGTAAGAGGCGGTTCTCATGGTCCACACACGGTAAACAAATCCTTAACCTCAAAAAACCTACAAATTTGCAATGAATGTGATTTGTTTTAAAAAAAGTCACATACAGTAAACAAAACCATAAAAAAAAAAACATTTCAATGAACTTTGCAATTTAGACGCGGAAACTGTTGCGGTGAGATGTACATGCTCAAGCAGATAAGGCGTTTGAAGTCCTTCATCCTCAGAATTTACATTGCGCTCTGTTACAAAAAAAGCTGTGCATGAGTCTTATTGTAGTGCTTCAGCTGTGATCTTTGAGGGTTTACAAAGTATATTCTTTGTTGTCATGTTTTCCATCATGTATCATATCATCATGTGATATATTTGTTATCTTTTTAAAGATCCTAGACCACCAAGCCCAAAGGAGACCTTACTGAAGTGCAAAAAAATATATTACTCACAGATATCTAAAATCTATCATGGTCCATATTTACCAAAGTATAGGCCCTGATGCAAGTGGGAAAATATATGTATATTGAGTAGTATATTTACATTATATAGTTGCAATATATGTTTGAATGAGGTGGAACCCTCTGTATCTTCAAAATGAGATGAGGTACAGCATTGCCCTTGTCATTTGTTTGCATGGATTAATATAAGAACCAGTACACTTAAAGTTTTTATGAATTTTGTATGCATATGTACAATCTAGTACCTTGATTATTTTTGTTTTTAATTTTGTCAGATTCGCTTGTGGGAGACGTTCGAGTACTTGGTTATGGAAAATACATTTCAATACATCTGTACATTTCTTTTCCGTCTGCTTCAAGGAGTGGCTTGACCGAAAGAATGTGGAGAAGACAGAGTTGCAGGCCAGATGGGTAAAGGTTGGATGGTTCATCACAGAAAAAAATAATGGACATTAACAGCCAAAAGAAATGGGAAAAATGGACTTTACAGGGATTTTAAGTATGTGTTCTGAGTTTGTCACACCACAGACAAATGTGTTACTCAGTCACCCACCCAACAAATTTGAATGACAAACAAAAGCAGTGGCTCCAGTTTGTCATCAAGTAAGGTCGTGTCCAGGAGCTCAGGCACTCCAGTGCATTACCTAGACCTCGTTTTAGCCCCGCCCAAAAGATCTGAGTACACAGCAATGGTGAAAAACTGTTTAACAGTCTAACTCCACAATTCAGTACTTTACTGTAACGTATAAACTTCGGAAGCAATTGCAAGTAACAATATTTATTAGAAAACTCAGTACACAGTCCACAGACAGGCAGGGTAGATTACTCAGTACACAGTCCACAGACAAGGCAGGTTAGCGGCGCAGGGACTCGATGGTCAGATGGATCAGGTGCTGATGAAGTGAACTGACGATTAACGAGACGAATCCAGAACATCCTCGGGGAACAGACAGGAACAACGAAGGATACTGGAACGCAGGGGGATCAAACACCAGACACCACAAACAACAATCTGACAATGAAGATGAGAAATGGGTGAGATTAAATAGGCCGGGATGATAGACTGCAGCTGGTGATGAGTGATTACTGAATGAGCTCTGATGAGCGGCCACACCCTCTAATCAGCACACATACAACAACAGAAACATGAGCCACGAATGAGACATAGGATTTACCCACCGTGACAGTACCCCCTTCCCTAGGAACGCCTCCTGGCGTTCCCAAACTCCCTTACCTGTCAATTGTAATCATCGATAAGGGAGTGATCCAGGATGTCTCTAGCTGGTACCCAACTCCCTCTCCTCCGGACCGTATCCTTCCCAGTCCACCAAGTACTGTAATCCGCGTCCCCTCCGTCTCAGAGTCCAGAATACGATTAACCGAATATGTGGATTCCCATCTACGAGACGTGGCGGGGAGGGGGAACCGGGACTGGCGGATTAATGCGAGCATAAAAGATGGGCTTAATTTTGGAAACATGAAAGACGGGATGGATTCTCCTGTACACTGGAGAAAGATTCAGGCGGACTGTCACCGGACTAATGATTTTGGTGACAGCAAACGGGCCAATGAATTTAGGTGCGAGTTTATTCGAAATGGAACGGAGAGGAATATCTAAAGCCACACTTTAGAACCGACGACGTATACGGGGGTCTTCCGCCGGTGGTGATCGGCTTTGGCCTTGGTGCGCGCCCCCACTTGGAGTAGAGTCTCACGGGCTCAGGTCTCATTGGAAGTCTTACCCGTGGCACAAACTGAGCAAGCCAATAGAGGGAATGCATTGACGTCACTTTCCCGCCGGAACAACCCCCCTCAAAAGATCTGCTGCGTGGCTGGATTTAATAGGGGAAACTGCAAAAATGCGACTAAAACGACTCAATATAGTGTTGCTTACAACTTACTAAAGATCCAGTGATCCATGGATATTGACATGCAGCCAGAATCGTGTTGCCTGACATTTATGTTTGCCTGATTTCGACGCCGGGGAAATAAAAGCAATATAGAAGGTAAACATAAAGCAAATTTGCCTGTGAACGCTTTATATAAATACAATATAGGTAGGTCTAAATCCGGGTGATCACAGTGTTATATAGCATATCATCATATCGTCCAGCCCTAAAACTTTATAGTTTTTTTTTTGTCAGTGTTTATTAAAAAACATCCAATAATGCAGAATTTGCAATGATAAATATTTAATTGATGAGTTGTTAATATATATAACAATACAAAATATATGGGTATGGTTTTACAGCTAAATTCAGCATATTGACACAAAATGATAACTGCAGATCCACCTTCCGCTGACAGTCCAGTTGTTTCTGTATTGCAGCGGTCCATTTGCTCCTCTTTCTATAGCAGTCTGTAAAAATATACCTCCGATTTTTTGTCAAATCTAGTTGTACAGTCAATCGCAAAGCTCTTTCCCACTTTATATGTTTTGTGTTTGTTTTCTGCGGTATTCACGCTAAAAACAGATACAGCCGCTAAGTCTTTTTGCCACTCACTATGAGTAACTGCAGGCACCGTGACCGGACAGTGACGTCACGGGCATTCCCTCTATACAAAACTGCGAACATCACGAGCCATGAGAGGCCACCAGAATCGTTGCTTGACTAAAAACAAAGTACGATTGACTCCCGGATGACAAGCCACATTGGAACAATGACCCCACTGAATAACGCTGGACCGTAAACTCTCGGCACAAAACAAACGGTTCGGTGGGCAACGAGTTCGGAGGTGTTACCCCTTTTAAAGGGTCACTTCACCCATTTGCATTAAGCTTTGTATCTTTAGAAACCCAGTCATATTTTTGAATGGTCATGGTTTATTCCCCTTATTTCCCCCTGAGATGGGAGAAATAAGGATTTAAGAATTTTATTTCCTGCTTCACGTGACGTAAAAATCGTCATTTTGCGTCATCGATAAGCAGGAAGTCATATTTCATTGAAATGATATTAGACTACAAAGATTAGCTCATTATTATTCCAGGGTGTGGGACCCACCTATTACAGATCAGTGGGTGGGACTTCACTTGCAGAGACTGAAATCAATATCCACCATCTTGTTTGGAAGCTAAGCTAACAAGCGCTGTGGAGATATAAGTTATGATAATGATGGACGAAACTAAACATGATATTGAAGAAAAGGGTTTTGAAAGTCTGCTGCTCGAATCCGATGTTCGTGGCTATCTTTACGAGTCGCAGTATAGTTTAGAGCAGCTGAGGCTGATGGAGGAGCATGAGACGGCTGCCTGTCGGTCGAGGACCCCGCACTGACTCTGGCGCTGGGCGGTTTGCTGTTGCCTGTGCTCTCGCTGCGTGCTACGGCCTACCGAAGAATCAGGTTTGATGTTTTTGGAACCCGGGTGGTACGAGAGAGTAAAGTCAAAATGTTCCGAAAAAAAGAGCCCACCGAGCCTGCCTGGAATTAAGTATTTTAGCCGTACGAATGTATTCCAAATTCTTGTGATCGGTCCAAACGATAAAAGGTACCCCCGACCCTTCTAATCAGTGACGACACTCCTCCAATGCTAACTTGACTGCCAACAACTCTCTGTCAGAATTTCTTTCGGCAGCGGACAAACGATGGGAAAAAAATTTGCATCGTCTGAAGGAGAGCGCTGGGATAACACTGCACCTACCCCCACCTCTGACGCGTCGACCTCCACCACGAACTGACGTGATGGATCAGGGGTTATCAGGATGGGAGTTATCTTAAAACATACTTTACTTTGTATCTTATGTTATAGTCCCGTAGATGCCCCGTAGTTTTTGTGAAAAATAGGCTAACGATTGCGTCATCACTACGCAACTTTCTGCCGCACAATAGAGACATTACCGAATAAAACAGGAGGAGAAGCTCGCAGGCAATCTTTTACTGTCTATGAGGCAATCGGGGGGACATGGAGGCACAAAGTCGAGGGAGAAGCCTTTTACTGTCTATGGGAGAAGCAACGACACAAAATATTTCATTGGAACTCCATTGAGACGATTGAAGCCCGTTTTTGGCGATTTTTTAGCACTTCCGTCCCTGACGCGCAGACTCAAACAGAGCTTGACGACGTGGTTCTGACGTGAGCAAACCGTCTGTCTTCTAGTGCTGTGGCATGAGAAATCTGAATCATTCCCTTCCGAAACATGCAGAGGCGGAGAGTGTGAATAGGAGCTGTCCATGAGTTAGGAGAAGGAGACAATTCTGCTAGGTATTTTGATTAATTATTTTGTCATTTTGCCTCCACGTTTCCCCGATTGCATGCAAGCTTCTTCTCCTGTCCATACGGTAATCTCTCCACTGTGCGACAGAGAGTTGCTTGGGTATGATGCAATCGTTAGCATACTTTTCACTAAAACTGCTTCTACGGGGCCATAACATAAGCTACAAGGTAATTGAGCAATTTATACATTGTCGTGTTTCTTTAGAAATAAATAAAGGTCAAATGGGGTCTTCAAACGCCTCAGATGTAAAGTTATTCGCTGTAAAAGTGACGCCAAAATGAATGGAAGTCAATGGGAATGCTAACGCAGGTGAAGTTCTGCTACAAGATGGCAGCTCCGCGGGACTTCAACTTCCGGTCGATGGATTACCCCCTCACTGCAGAACCCAAACCATTTCCTGTTTTTCTGCACAAATGACAATGCTTGACCATCTGGGGGAAATCCCAGAACAATCAAACTGATTAACACACTTTTTATGTTAAATTTTTGAGTAAAGCACTGCAAAACAATTGTTCTTCTGCTTCTTCTATAGATAATCTAATCTTTATCCTATTATATTTTTCCCACTGAAATACTATTTTGTTATATTTGTGATACGAATGGTATACAAAGAAATGATAAAGCTAAAGAACTACTGAATGCTTCATTAAGGACATAAAAACAATTAATAAATTGATCAAATTACTGTCTAAGGACTAAAATACAATGCAGTAATTGGCAAACAGGGGTCCAGGAGGAATGGAATGTGCTTATCTTAGTTTGGGTCCAAAAACTATGGACATTGTATAAAAACTATGTATATATATATATATTTTTTTATAATATGGACTTCAATTGGTAAAAGATTTAAAAATGACCAACGCCTCTAGCTTATGGTCCTATTGATGAGGGTGACATCAGTCCCACACTTCCCTTTGAATTCTCCAAAGTTAAGCCTTGCAGTCTGGTCGGTGCACAGCTGTCGAAATAAACTGACACGAATGAAGAGATTTCAAAATATTGCATCCGCCGGGCAGTAGCTGTGGCTTTGGTATCTTTCTCACGTATCCTAGGTTGAGTGTTCTCTTATAAAGCGTCTGCTGCTCCGCTCTGCTCTATTGTGACCTGGGGGCGTGCAATGATTAGACATGAAGTTTTTCTGCTCTCAGACCGGTTTAATACCTATAGGCAAACTCTTGCAGCAAAAAGAAAATAACAAGACAATGTTCTTTCAGTTTTCTTTGAAGTTTAATTAAACCAAAAGCTTACGTCAGCTACTGTAATTTAGCACTGCAAAAGAAAACAAGCTATTTGCTATGCATCTGGAGTATCATATTGTAAAGTCTGTATTGTAATGTTTGAATAAATTTGTCTGTGCAGTTGTAAGTGAAACCTTGGGTTGGCAGTTTATGGTTTTTAGTTATTGTGCACATCTGCTTGTGTTACATCCAGAAAGCAGGAGACAAAGTGATGGTAAAAGAAAGAGTACAGTTTAATGAATAATTTTTTTTGTATCTGTTTTAATGCCTAGTAAGACTTGGTCTGCTTCGTCTTCATCCCACTCCATCAGAAATTTGTCCGAACAGTAAAAGTTCAACCAGGTGCAATTTTACCAAAAGCATCGTCAGCCAACTATGGTCCCAAGTTCCGTCGTTATCAGCGTTCCGTTTAGTTAACGGAACAGCAGTTACTGTAACAGCGTTCCGATTATCAGCGTTCCATTATGAGCGTTCGTCGATTATCATCGTTCTAAAAATTAGAATTATTAGAACCATTTAAATACAGTGGGTTACCATTGTGAAGAAGAGTGGAGCATTTGTGCTGAGACTACTTAAATTGGGTCGGTTAAAATGACTTAATTAAAAAAAAAAAACTTAATTAATGTTGAAGTTACATAATTTCATGATGTTGAATTACATTGGAATTATTTGGAACCTGTTGATGAAATAAAATTAATTAAAGCCAACATTTTTTTGAGTGTTCCAATGAACATTCGCAAACAGCATCACAAAATTCGTATGTGCTGTGGTTAGAAGCAAAGGTTCTAGATTGCTTGACATGTGGACTTATCCTTATCTTGTGCAAATAAGCATGCTGACTTTCAGTATACACTGTAAAAACGAATACGCTTTATCTAATCAAAAATCAAAAAGATTACAAGCAATATTATTAATTAAATTTAACAAATTAGAAATGAGTAATAATTAATCAAATTAATTCCTTAAAAGTTAACCATTTAAAATGAGTACAAATTACAACAACAACAAACAAAAAACATACATTTAAGTCACCATTATAGTGATCAGTGTTTGTTTAGGACTGTTTTAAAATTGTTTTTCACCTTCAGTAATTCTGCTTGTTAACATCAGGTGTCTTCAATGTTGACAATAAAATATACATAGTTCTTAATTAATCTTTGACGTCTGTCTGTTATTCAGATATTTTTGTAAAATTTTTGGGTGATTTTTTTAAATTTACTTGAAAAAACTTTATTCATTTTAAATTAATTAATAATATTGCTTGTCATCTGTTGCCACAATTTTATTGATTAGATAAAGCGTATTATTTTTTACAGTGTAACCTGTGTATTTTATTTATAATATATACAAATGTGTTTTACATATTTGAGTTCGTCAAGATATTTAAAGCACCGTTTTTGAAGACTGCGCATGTATGAGCCTATGACTGAATCTGGAAATAAATATTCCTCAGATGTCATGTCTCTAATTTATATCAAAACATCTATCATAATTCGACCTCAAACAGTTTCATTACGTGATGTCATAAACCAAAGTGGTTGAATGACCACTTTGCAACAGTATGGTTTCGGGAAACAGTCGTGACTAGCTAGTTGATTTCTTCAACGGTGCATCGTACTGTGGTAGTGAAGCATCAAGTTATGTTATTGTAGGTAAATTACTACTTCACAACATAAAACCATTACATTAAATCTTGAAACAGAGACATTTGAGCCCGTTCTCATCCTTTAGCATCACATAGAACATTATATGACAAAACGGCGCTATACTATGCACATGGCACCCTTTATCGTTAATATAACACGCGAACCCAAGGCGTAATAAATCCAATAAATCCTTTAGCGTAATATGAGACTACCCTACCCCACACCTAAACCCAACCATCACAGCACGTGTTATATGTAACAATAACGAATGCCATGTGCGTAGTATAGCGCCGTTTTGTCATATAGCGTTCTATATGACGATAAAGGATGAGAATGAGTTGGACATATACATATCTTGAAGGAACATTTAGTGCCTTCGCTATCTTTTTGTATCCTGTTCCTTGTTTGTGAAGGATGGTGATGTCTTCTCTTCTTTTTTTGGACCACTCTTTTGACTTAGCCACACTCAACAAACCTAGCCAGTTCAGATATTTCATGTGTTCTAGCTAAAGCACACCTGGTGCAATTAATGAAGCCCTTGATAAAAGATTTGTGCTGTTTGTAAGGGATTATATTCAGGGAATTGAATAATTTTGAAACTTGCATTTTCAGTTGAATTTGGGGAAACCACTATTTCAAATTATTTTGTTTATTGCAAACAGCTGAAATCTGAAAATGTGGTCAATAAACCTGATTTGCAATGGGGGTTGAATATTTTTGATTACAACTGTACATACACAGCTCTGATCCTTCTTACGTTAGTTCTATGAAGATACATAACAGCTGGCTAGGCACAGAGATCTACTAGCAACAAAAATGGAAATGTCATTGATTTGCTCATAATGAGGTGTAAAAGTGTAGAAAAGTGTGTCAAATTCTTCTAAAATTAGCTAAATAAGGTGAGGTAGAATAAGTTGAAGTTAGCCAAAAACTATGAAGGTGTCACCATGCAGATCCCCAAGGAACACATAACTCATAAATTATTATTAAAAGCTCCTCATTTACAATGAGAATGAGAGAACAGAAACTGAACAGCACTCCATTCGTCCCTGTCACTATAAGAGAATGTGTAGAATCTAAGAGACAGTTCCATTTTCTATTCTCTGTTCCCAGTTGCCACTTTTGCATTTTGGTTTGACTTTGAGCTTTATATATTGCTCAAGCTGTATCGGGAACACTGTAAAAACTGCAAGTACTTTTGTGTTGTCTTTCCAATAAAATATCAAAACATCCTAAAAGCAAGATATATAAGCTTATAATTGACTTTATGAGCTAAACTGTGCACGATTTTAAAGGGTTTGTTCGCTCAAAAAGGAAAATTCATCCTTTATCCCCCTCATGTAATTACAAACAAATACGACTTACACTTATCTTTGAACGGAAATATAAATATTTTTAGCTATCCATTCGAAAGTCCTTGTATCCAAAACTTTTGCACATCGAAAATGATAAAACTGCTTTGTAATATGAATCAAGCAGCTGAAGAGACATGTATCTTTACATGATAAAGAGATTTAAACTCAGGCTTGTATTCAAACTTTTATTCATTGATGTGAACATCAATATACACAGCTTATATTAAATGTGGTTAATGGCAACGCAAATGTGCCTGCATAGAAAAAAAACAAAGTTATGTTAGCTGATATCACATTATATTTTACATTTCTGCCATTTGTCTTTAAAGTTACTTTTTATTTCAGCTCTTTTATCAGTTCATATTTTCACTTATTGGGTGCACTTTTCCTTTAATACATTTAATTCCTTTAATAATGTCCACATGAACATTAGTTCTCATCTTTCATAGAAATGGTAGTCTGCTCCAAAAACATAATGATGTTTATAATGGACAAGAACTTTGTCCTTCAAACTTTCCTTTTTCTTAAAACATTTTTTTCTGTTCTTTTTTTGTGTGTTGTGAGTGACAGATGTTAGCGAAGCTTATACAATCAGCAATGACAAGCAAGTTTCTGAAGAAATTAGCCTGCTAAGCACCAAGCCACTTTCTTTATCCCCAAGGTTGTTTTCCTGCACTGATACCATCAGCATGCTGGGCCAGTCTCAAGACAGATTAATGTGTCATTGGACAGGAACAGTCTTTTATCAGACGTCTACAATACCTGTCTGGACCAACCAAAATATCGTCAATGAACACCCACACTGCACACGACAAATCTCAAATTCGCTTAGTCTTTTACTCTTTCTTTCTTGGGCAGACTAGCTCTCTAGTGATTTTAAATGCAAGGCTGTTTGCACTGTAGATCCTTTGAGACATAATGTGCATGTAAAAACCACAGCAGGGATAAAGTGACTCTGGCTGCTTAAGGCCCATCTTGTGTAATGGAACCATATGAGGAAAAGATCAGGATTTTCCATTTAGTCAGAATGAAAATTTCAGTGCCTGGTGATGATCCTATTGTGAGATTAGAGTGCATAGTGGTATTATGTTTGTTTTCTTACATTGACTGCTTGTTCTTATAAGCACCGATCAAAGTTGAGATGGTCAAAAGCAAATAGGTTAGATCCTAAATAGACCAATGCTGCTACAATGTCCTTACTCGTAGAGAGGACTACAAGTAGCGAACAAACAAACAGCCGCCACCTTTTCAGTTCCTCCTGAACCAAAACAACAAGCTCATGCTGCGTAACTTCACACCATTTTTCAAATCCCATAATTATGAGACTTTTGGAGGAAGGCATGGCTTTGGAGACAGCTCTTGTGAGATCTTATGCTTTCTAAGCAAGCTGACACTGATATCCGAAGCGACTGAACAATTGCTATATATATATATATATATATATATATATATATATACATATGTGTATAGCCAAAGGTCAGGCGCTGTAGTCTTGGAGCAAGGCAGGGGTTGAGTGTCTTGCAGGACACATTGGTGTCTGACAGTGGGATTCGTGCCGAGGTCTTTCACACCAAAGGCATGTGTCTTATCCACTGCACCATCATGCCACTGTGCATCTTCTCAAATGGTAGTTTGTAAGCCTAAGTAGAGAATTGAACTGTTGGCACCGATGGTCTCTTTAGATCAGCTGAAACTCATGCATTGCCATAAGGATGAACCCAATAGCAGACAGCAAATAACTCAAAAAGGGTTTATTAATTACAAAAACAGAAAAGAAACCCACGAGGGGGAAAAACTACATTACGACTCAGAGAAGGGAGACCCACCGTCAAATGTAAAAAAATAAGCCAGATATAAAAATATATAAAAAAAGCCAGAAAGTATCCACCTCAAACCCAGAACCACCAAGGAGCATACGAGACACCAGACAGAGAAGTAAATTTTAAAAGTAACAATCTTTATTGAATAAAAGCAGGAATTAAAAGTCTTAATGTGGACTTGATATCTTCTTCAGGGAGGAGGAGGGGGGGGGGGGGTAGCGGTCGAACGGCGAGAGGTAAGTATCGTGGTCAGGTTCGACCCTTTCAGGTGTGATACAGGCGGGCAGCTATCCGGGCAGTACCGGGACCACCGGACCAGGAGGGGACTTCTCGCGAACAGGCGAGTGGCAGGTAATCTCCTCTTCACAGGCAGGTGAGGTGCAGGTGAGATGGCAGCCGGGCCTACTGGAGACCAGTTGGTAGGCAGGTCAACACGTTCCCGGGCATCAACAATTCGAGTAAGTGGGTCGGTACGCGGGCGACTGAGGACCAGGAGGGGGGCTCGCTGCCAGCCAGGCAGGTACCCGGGTACATACATCTCTCTGTGCAGAGTGAGTGTGTAAAAATACAACAAGCGAACCGGTATGGTGTGTCAGTGAAATTGATCCCGGGGGAACACACTTCAGCGTAAATTGGTTCCGCTGATATTGTCACCTCGTGAACATACCCCCAAACCGTTCTAGTCCCTAGAACGGTGCTCGGCCACCCAGTCTCTGTACCATATTGAGGGCTGGCGTCGGTTACCCCGCTGGGATCGTCTCGGCGGTGAGGCAGGATTTACTTGGCGCGACTCTGCGTCCAGTCCCCTTGGGACCACTGCCCAACCCAGCAGCAAGGGCATCGATGGCGTTTCAACCGGGGGATTTCTCTCTGATGGTTTTGGGTAATTGGGACACGGGCGGATAAAATGTTTATGTAACACTCTCCCTTCGGGACGAATGGCATATACAGGTTGGTCTGAGCGAGGTTGCCACTGAACCACGTATGGTTGGGACTCCCAGCGGTCGCTCAGTTTACCCTTACCTTGGCGGCGATTGTCCCTTACCAGTACTCTTTCTCCTGGTAGTAACGGTGCCTTCCGGGCTGTTCGATCATACAGCCTCTTATTCTTGACTGCTGCTTGATTTATCCGGTCCGAGACCTGTTCGTAAGCGGTGTGAAGGCGATGGTGGTGTCCTGCCACCCACTCTGTCAAGATGCCCCCCTCCTCCGCTGGAGTGGCTCCTGACAGCAAATCGATAGGCAGTCTCATGTGTCTCCCGAACATCAGGTAGGTTGGAGCATACCTGGTGGTGCTATGCACACTGTTATTGTATGCCTGGACCAGCATTGGAAGTCTGTTCACCCGGTGTCCCTGGTGTTCTTCTTCCAGGGTCCCCAGGAGACTCAGCAGTGTCTGGTTCAGCCGTTCGCAACGTCCGTTCCCTTGAGGGTGGTATGGGGTGGTATGGGTCTTCTTACACCCATACAGCTGGCACAGTTCATGGATCACCCGGGACTCGAAGTTGGCCCTTGATCGGCGTGGAGCAGGGACAATGTTGTAATGATTTTGCCAGACTGAATCAACCGTCCTCCAAGGACTCGGACCCCCCCCCCCACACACACACACACACCCACACACACACAAGCCCTCCCCTCCCCCACACACAAGAGGGAGGCTTCTTGGGCCTGACTTTTAACACATTGGAATGTGAAAGAATGTCTGAACAAAGAGGAAGGCATTCCTTTGGTGTTTAAAGACATTTACTTTATATTCTCAAATGGTTTTTATGTATGTGTGTTTTTCCCCATGTCACCGTGAAATATCTTTGTTGGTTGCAGCATAAAACAGAAATTAGAAATAACTTCTCTAGGCATTGTAAACAGAAGTATATGTTCCTTTAATGTAACATAATGCTCCTTGGTGTCTCCAGAATACGTATCAAATGAACGACCCGAATATGTACAGAGATGTAAAGTAAAGTGTATTTTTAATATGTTTTACTGCCAAGGATGATCGAACTGTTTCAATAGTAGCCCTTATGTGAACACACCCCCTCCCACGAGGAGCGCGTGGTCTGAAAACAAAGAACCATATAAGAATGTTTCCCGCGTGCAGCCTCCATCTCCCCGATTGGCTCAAGCCAACAGGAAAGGGATGGATTTCACCAAGGGGATAAAAGCGGCACGCCAGCTCCGCCCTTTCTCTTCCAAGAAACACCTCATGTCAAACAGCATGTAAACTCTGGATCTCCTGACGGAGACCCGACCCCAACCGGGATCCCCTCTTCCAATCCTGACCTGCTCAGAGAAACATGTGAACCCTCGTCATCTCACCACGGAGATGCGATCCAACCCAGGATCTTTCCTTTGTTCGTCTAAAAGTTCATCTTTTACCCAAGTGGACTGTCAAGTTCGCCTCCCAGGAAAAGAAGCAGACTTTGCCGAACCATTTCATCTGGTAACGTCACCTTGAAGACTTTTAAGCCTTTTAAACATTCGCGCCGAATGCCAACGAACGCCATGCGACTTCCCACGGAAAAGGAAGCCACGCGCACGCAACCAACCATGCACGCGCCAAGACGGGACGCGCTCACGCGCTCCACGGAACGTGCGCACACAGGAGAGCTTCTCCATTCAACGTGCGGCCCAACCGGGCCTGGCCACGAGTCCGCGACACACACAGACCAAACATGTTGTGCAAGTATAACAGACAGCTATATAGCTTCTCAGAAGCATAAAGAAAGTGTTTTCATGGTGTTCAGAAAGATTAATTGACTGTTTGGTGACTGTAACTCCCTCTCTCTCACCCTCACTCTCTCTCTCTCTCTCTCTCCAACTCACTTATCGTCTAACGCCCTGCGTCGTCTTAGTTTGTGTTTAATGTTTGTATATACATGTATCATTGTAACGTAGTAAATGCTTACTTAGTTGAACCAATATAATTAAACCAATAATTTTTATTAAACCAATATACTCATCCTGACTGATTTACTGTTCCAATGCTCAAAACAAAGTCCCTGAAGTGTCGAATCGAACGCTACAGGCTTTACATAACTGAAAATACCTAAAGGGTATGTTTTATGGAGTTGGAATGCTGAATTCTTCTGGCCAGAGAATTAAGTTTTCCCTGCTCTATAAATTAATTGAGCTAATTAATTTTACTTCTCTTGTAAGACGTGGTCTGTGCAATCTGTTACAATTAATTTGTGGTTAATTGCAGAGATACACATGTATACATATAAGTAAAGTTAACAGAAAGCCCTCATCGAGGGATTTATTAACATGTAAGACTGGGCTGATCCAAATCTGTATGAATAATTATTAATTATCAATTATTAATTATGATATGCAAATTCCCTCGATCAGACCCGACCAGAGTTCCTTACAATGTCCTCTCTTGCCCTTGATGTCCGAATTTGGAATGGTATGCTGAGTCTTCTGAATGGTGAGAAGTTTGTTGTCTCCATATAGGATGCACTCATCTTCATCAGATGGCCAATTTGACGGATTAAGAACAGCTGCATCAGAAATAATTCCATTTCACAATTTCACAAATCGCACCCTGGAGACAACATAAGCATATGACCCAAATAATATGGGTGCTTCTCAATATCCCTCTTCGTCTCCTCGCTCCTCCGTCCTCCATCCTATGACCCGGAAACCATGAGGAGTCAAGAATAGAGGAGTGAGGAGACTTCCTGAGGAGGCATGAGCGAGGATGCACAGGTGTATCCTATGCGGAACTGTTTTATTGACTAAACGTGACACGTATCAATTCTTCTCCCCCTTCACAATCATTTTAATTTATCCTTTACCTTTGCAGTTTAAACCACACATATCACATATTTCAACAGTGTAGCCTATTTTATTAACATTTATTATGAGTTTATTATACATCCAAACTTCAACAACATAAGGGCAGATCCTTTTAGCGCTGCTGAGGACACTGTGGAGTGATGCTCAAGTGATCAAGTATTCCAATGTATATAAAAAAGCTTTTATTCGATTCCTTCATCTTTGTTTCCTTTCCTCGCTTCCTTCCCTCACGTCCTACAGGGGTGGAGCTGAGACGCGAGTGAGAAGCGAATAAGAAGCACCCCAGGCCATACGCTTGTACACAAAGCATGGTTCTGCCATGATCCTGCCACAAGACAAGGAAAAATCACGGACATGATGGCTGAATCATGACAATCATGCTTTTGAGGAATCCAGCCCTGGTCTTTTATGAACAGTTTCCTTCCAACCCTACAAATGATCTGAAAGCAGATATTCACACTCTTGTTTACCAATAAAAATGTGGAATTTGACCATTTTTAACTCAAAATATTAGTTTAAAGTTTAAAAAGCAACATTTTGAGCAAAAAGCTGACAAAATCACATTTTTGTCAAAAACTACATTCATAGCGAATTAAGAACACTGATCAAAACATAGATGGAGTTGATTGAGTCCACCAACACCCCTAATCCTTAACAGTCGCTCGTCCTGGGTCGACATCTCATTCAGTAACATTAGGCAGTTATGATTTAGGCAGTTATCATTAATGTTGATGATTGCATTATTTCACATATGCATCTGCATACATAAGCTATGGCTTGTTTCTGCTTCTTCTTCGCCTGTTTTTTGATTTGCAGATTCAGTACTCTTTCAGAAGACGTGTAATAGGGCATCCTACTGCATAAGAGTAAGAACATGGTAAGCCTGAAATTTCCATCAATGGCGGGGAACAGACACCAATGATTACAGAGAGTTAAACTGTCTGCTTGCATTTATTTATTTAAGTCTTACATCAAGAGAAAACATTAATGAAACATCTTTTCTTGAGTTGTTTCTGTGGAACAAGTCATGTTCTTACATCAGGAAAGAGGGTGGAGGGGGGATGGTGCACAAATGCAATCTGATCATCCCAGCATGTCGCCTCTGGCTGCCTTTAGGGGGGAGAACGGTTAGTATTTTAGTCAGGATGCTGAAATCTCTACTTTGACACTTAACCTGGAAGCACAACAGATCAATGGACCTCCTGACACAGCTTCTTGAGGAACACAGACCCAATTCTCACCCTGTTTGTTTTATCTGCATCAAAAGGGTGGAAGCCTAGAGTGTGAATGAGAGCATTTTACAACAAATTAAAGCTTGCATTGTGATATTTTCCAGGAGAAAAAGAAACAACTGAAATTATTAGCCAAAATATAATCCATAAAATAGCCTCAAGAATAAAAAGTTAAAGACCTCACAGTAAATTATGGTGCCAAAATGATGCAAGTGCACTTTGAATACATAAAATCATTTAGCACATTTGGCAAGAGTCCCAAGGGACATTATATGATAAACAAACAACATATATACCACTATAGCTGATATACAATCAAACAGGATTAATTGACTAAATGGTGTAATTCTATAGGGCTTTTAATAGGAAAATCTTCTGAAGAAAAAGTTAAGTCCTTTTTCCTTTTTGTAAGGATTATGTTTTGTCTTTACATTCCCAACACCTGTGAAGAGACGACTTAACACCTGTGAAGAGACGACTCAACGCCGGCGATATGTTATGCCCTTAATATTACATGATTAACTAAATGTATTTTTTCCATGTACTTTTCTGATATGCACTTACTGTAAAGCTGCTTTAAATCAATATGTATGTTAGCCAGAGGAGAACAGCCCCCGACTGAGCCTGGGTTCTCTCAAGTTTTTTTTTCTCTCCATCAAATCACCTGATGGAGTTTTGGTTCCTTGCCACTGTTGCCTTGGCTTTTGGCTTGCTTAGTTGGGAACATTTAATATTCAACAATATTATTGATCTGTGTTGTATTACTTTCATATTATCACTGTGAAGCTGCATGCTTTGATACAATCTGTATTTTAAAAAGCTCTATATAAATAAATGTGACTTGACTTGACATTCATTTGTCAACAGCTTTCAACATAATAATAAATGTTTATTGAGCAGCAAATCATCATATTAGAATCATTTCTGTATGTTATGTGACAGAATACTGCAGCAATTTTGCTAAAAATTCAGCTTTGTCATCACAAGAATAAATGACATATTTAATATAATTTTTTTAAATAGAAAAATTGTGTAAATTAAATGAAATTTTAAATTTGACATGTTGGATTATAACATCCATTATTAGCTGTGGGCAGAGCAGACCCTAACCTCCCTGGGCCCTAAGCAAAAATCGGTTGTGGAATGCGTGCATGTGTACACGGCAAAAAGTGCCTATTATATGCATGTGAAAACTGCGTAGGCCTATCATATGCACATTTTTTGCATATAAATGGCACGGCATGAGAAATTTGTGGTATAGATGTGCGCTTTCATGAGATCGAGGTAGTTAGACAGACAGATAGAGAGATGCACATCAGACTTAAAGGCACACTATGCAAGAAACAAACTCATATGGCGAATCATCCTGGTGGTAAAGCTTGGCGGAATGCAAGTTTGAGAGGAGCGCTCCCGACAAACCTCGCAAAAATCACGAACATGCTTTACGGCAATGACGTCACACACATCAACCACAACATGAAGCCCGAAGCACGAAGACACTTGTCTTGCATTTCAGACATGATACTCGACGATGGAAAAATTGGTGCATGTTTTTGTGCATTTTATTTTGTGATTTCACTGGAATAAATAGAGAGCCTCCGCAACTGCGATAGATTGAAACGCGCATCCGAGTGAAGACTGCGCGCGCCTCCACAAGAGACACTATGCATCCATGACACTGATAGCAGCGGACACAAGCGCTCAACTTGAGTCAAAAACACATTTTAGCACTAGATCTCCTATAAAATGCAAAAAATTGCAAAAAATGGGTATCAGGCTGTGACTGCAGAGACCAGTCTATGGCAGAGATGCTCTGCGTGAGTGGTATTTACAACAGTAACATTAAATACAAATACTCCACAGTGACTTTAGGGATCACTGTTTGACAAAGACGGAATTCCTGCATAGTGTGCCTTTAACTTTATACTGTTCTGTGCTGAGATCAAACTTGGAGAGAAGAGAACACAAGTCTGCCCGATCACTGTTTTCATGACCAGAAGGATAGTTTCGCTTAATTATCTCATCGATGTTGTAAACTTTGATTGATGCATTTTGACACAAGAGTAAGGCGGGGCCTTGAGTAATTTGCTGGGCCCTGTAGCATATAGGGAGGATCAGCTCTGCTTGGTTTGTGGATCCTCCCTCAAATAAATAAATGCAGCCTTGGTGACCAAGAGACTTCTGACAAAAATATATGTTTCCAAACTTTTGACATGTTGGATTACAACCTTCATTATTACTTGTGGATGTGTGGATCCTCCCTCACCCTGCCATCTCTCTGGCTACGTTCACACTGCAGGGCTTAATGCTCAATTCCGATTTTTTGAAAAAATTAGATTTTTTTGCAAGGCCGTTCATATTTCCAATTAAATGCCACCTTTTGTGATCTCCTGTGTGAACGTGAAATGACCCAGAAGTGACCCGCATGCGCAGAAGAGTACTCAGCGTCACTTGTTGTTTGCGGAAGTAGCTAAATGGATGTCTTACAGTGGCGCTCGTTTAGCAATATTAAAGTTATTTTCACAACAGAGCCAGCACACTTACAATCTTCTCGTTTTAAGAAGAAAATTAAACAGAGAAGCGTGTGGTGCGGACTCAGAGTCGCAGCCAGAAGTGGTGGGATACTGATGTGAGTGGCTTCACTGATACATAATTCATCAGTAACTTCCGAATGACCAGATCCACCTTCGATTATGTTTGTGAGCGCCTCCGATCAACTCTGTCACGGGAAGAGACACGTCTGCGGCGGCCCATAACAGTGCAGAAACGCGTTGGAGTTGGAGTGTATTGGCGAGCTACAGGTGCGTGCAATGACGTGCGTGTCGGATATATGTGACCTGGCCGTTCAGATTGCAGTCGCATTTCAAAAGATCGGATACATATCGGATTTGGACCACATACCCAAGTGGCCTGGGTCGCATTTGAAAAGATCGGATCTGTGTCGTTCAGACTGTCATGAAAAAATCAGATACAGGTCGCATAGGGGCAAAAAAATCGGTAATTAGGTCGTTTCAGCCTGCAGTGTGAACGCTCCACTCTGCTCGCTCCATACAGGACTCATCATCCCAGCCCGGGAGGATCCAGGAGATCCTCTGCTGTGGACTCTGTGACAACACCCGAGCCCGGCACGGGACTAGAGCCCATCCAAGACACTTTTAATAATTAATTATCAATATCTCCATGCACGCCATAACAACTAATATTGTCCAACCCATTGTGCTTTGAGAAGAATTTGATTCATAAATACAAACACAATTAAAAAGTAAATTGAGTGATTAATAATCAATATCTAACCTAATGAAAAATCAGTTGTAATTGAGTTTCTGAAATAGGTACTGGACCTCAGTATGTGCAAATCACATGTATGACTGTGAGTGTGTATGAACAGTGTTATGAAATATTTAATCTCTTTGTGGAGCTTTTTGTTATATCTTCCACTAATGGAGGCCTGTGGGTGCTAGTCATGAGAAAACACATCCAGCTCAAGTTCCTGCCCGGGAAAACCCACAGCTGTCAACAGCAGTCTTTCTCTCGCCTGCCCTCCTACATTTGATTTTTCTGCTGTAAGGGTGGGTGTTTCTACCGTTGAAATTGAACATGGTTATTTTCTTGAGAAGAGAGTGTGAGGGGGTCAGGTAAGGCTGTGTGTAGTGAGAAAGGTGTTATACTTAGTTTTGCTGGCTTGACACAGGGTTTAAGTGCTGCTCCCTGAGTTTTTAAACAGGTGGGACTTAATAAATGGTTTAGTATATACTGACATAAGGTACTATTCTCAGAATACACTTACCATATCAGTTATTCCAATGACAAAAAATGCTGATATATTTTTACCTGTGCTGATGTAATGATTCCTGTCTGTTTCCCTTGTCTTATGTGAACTTTAGCTATTTCCTGTTCTGTGCCATGTTTTGTAGTCCTTTGTAGTTTTTCTTGTTGATGAGTTCCCCAGGTCTGATTAGCCACGCCTCCTTGTTACCTTGTTTCAGCTTGTTTGTTTGTTTGTTTGTTTGTTTGTTGGATTATTTAAGTGCTTGCGATTGGATTCCACCTCTGCTTTGTTCTTGCCATATCATAACAGCTGAAATTATCCTAGAAATTATCATTCTCCATAATCAAATGGATGTGGTTGCATTAAACAAATACATTTTAACGTTGGACATTATATTCTGATGTTAAATACACTTAACATTACACAATGTTTTGTATAAAAATGTTCCGTCTATCCAGTATTTAATGCAATTTACATCAGAAGAAACCATATCTAAATTACATAAACATTAAGAGTACCCCCTAATTTAAATTTATTTCAAGGGAAAAGTAAATAAAGCCCAGTTATTTGAAAAGGATCCATATTTTATAATTCATAAATGCTAAATATTGCATTTCTCTTTGAGCAATGTAGCTAAAAAAAAACACACAAAATACAGCTATAAACATCTGCCAATCACATGTTTAGTTGTGAGATGTCTGAGAAAACAAAGCAAAATGTGGAACTTTTAAATATATGTTTTTTAATGATTAACACATAAGTTTGATCTACTTCTTACAATATCTTCAAAAACCCTTTCTGCTTATTGCTGCTCACATCTGTATATTGTTTTCACAATCTTTCTCGGTGGAGTTTGTTCATTTGTGTTTTATCCAATGTGCATATTTCTGTGAACTCTTTTGTCAAAATTCACCATGACTTCAGACTTTCTAGCTTTCTAAAAATATTCTGAAATGGTTTAGGACTTTAGAAGGTTCATACATAGTTTCCTTGGTTTAAGAAGGTCTAACTAAACTACACATAATTACGAAGATCTACGCATGCTTAAAAACACAGGCAAGTCAGTTTACTCGGCAGCCATTTTTGGAGCTACATGAGCTATACAGCATAGGGAATTGCATAGGGAAATACTAAAATCTCCAAAACTGCACAACACACCAACCACTTTACTACTATTTCTATGGAGCTTCCGACAGCAGTTGCTGTGATACTTTAAAATATCAAATGCGTGTCTGTGTGTGAAGGAATAGACAAATTCACAGATGCGCGCACTGTGTTAATTCACTTTCGCTCCTAAGACTATATAGACTATTCTATTCTGATCTGTAAAACCAAAAAGACTGTTTAAATATGAATCGAGTGTGTGAACGAACGTTCATTTAGTTAGACAGGTTCTGATCATATAATTTTCTTTTCAAGATGTTGCAAACTGACTTTGAACCAATTCTACAAAATGACCCATATAAACTATATGAGAACTATATGAACTATACTACAGGATTTGTTTCCAGGTATGACTAAAAATGGGTTTTGACTTTCATTTATATTTTGATTTTACACACACACACACACACACACACACACACACACACACACGCACGCACGCACGCACGCACGCACGCACGCACGCACACACACACACACACACACACACACACACACACACACACACACACACACACCCATGTTGGTGCAACAGCATTATGAGGACTCTCCATAGGCGTAATAGTTTTTATACTGTGCAAACTATATATTAGATCCCCCTGCACTACCCTAAACCTACCCATCACAGGAGACATGGTGCATTTTTAATTTTTTAATAAAACATTGTTTTTTTATGTTTTTAAGCCATTTGATTTATGAGGACTTTTGAAATGTCCTATAAGTTGTAATACCAGTGTAATACACATGTCATTATACAAACTTGTGTCCTCAAAAGTCACTTAAACAACCCCCCCCCATACACACACACATATATATATATATATTATAGATAGATAGATAGTAGATAGATAGATAGATAGATAGATAGATAGATAGATAGATAGATAGATAGATAGATAGATAGATAGATAGATAGATAGATAGATAGATAGATAGATAGATAGATAGATAGATAGATAGATAGATAGATAGATAGATAGATAGATAGATAGATAGATAGATAGATAGATAGATAGATAGATAGATAGATAGATAGATAGATAGATAGATAGATGATAGATAGATAGATAGATAGATGATAGATAGATAGATAGATAGATAGATAGATAGATAGATAGATAGATAGATAGATAGATAGATAGATAGATAGATAGATAGATAGATAGATAGATAGATAGATAGATAGATAGATAGATAGATAGATAGATAGATAGATAGATAGATGAGTTCAGATGCAAAAGCCATTTGTGCCAAAAAAGTGCCATTTGAAATTTCCTTCTAGAATGATCATTTTTAGAATGATCATTTTTATCAAGCTTCTATATTTAAGTTATTATTAAATAATTATTACAAATTTTTATTTAAAAAATTTCACTTAAAGGGCAATGAAGACTACCTATTAATTGTAATTTAAATATACAAGCCTATTACCTATTAATTGTAACTTAAATATACAAGCTTGATAAAAATGATCATTCTAGAAGAAAATTTCAAATGGCACTTAGAGGCTTTTGCATCTGAACTTCTCATATATATATATGTTGTCCTTTCAAATTTTTTTTATAAATATTTTATTAACCATATATTATGGATTATTGGTAGAGACTGTCTTCTTAATATCTGCAAACACTTTATTTTTGATTCTCCCCATATATTCGACTATAGTGGACATCCCATGAAGCCACAACAAGATCTGTTTTCATTGTTATTATTACTTTGCAGGTCAAGGTAATGCCATTTAACTTATTGTAATGAAAAGGCTGTAAGTACATGGACGAAAACTATAATCCTCATGTTAATCATTCAGTGGTCGGTGTTGTTACACTAATCTGGGCTTAGTTTCATTAAAGTTTTCACAGTTTTTATTAGTACCAGTGCTCTAATTGTGTCAGATTCACAATTGAATATAATCGTGTTAATCATAAATGAACAAATATTAGTAAATTTATCCGTTATTGTCAGGGATCAATTAAACTCGTTTCAGTCCACCACTCAAAGACCTCTCTCTCCAGGATATTAATCACACACATATTATCAATTACCTCATCAACCAGCTCATAAAAACTTTCAGTCTTTGTCAAACCTCCTTCCCGTTCTTCCCATATCCTGAAAATCGTGTAATCTCCTTACCTGACTCAAACGAACCTTTTGTGAAATTATTCTGCTATCTCCAGATCTCCCATTCGATTCCTGGGATCCTGTTCTCTCATGAGATCCCATGTTTGCGATTTGATCAAGTTACTCCGATCATAGCTACCCTAAAAGACAAGAGAGAAAGGATTAGTGAATTGAGGCTGAGTGATTATGCTCTTGAAGTTGTTACCTGTTGTTATCCGTGCATCAAGTGATCTTCGCTATATCTGCACCTGAGTTCACTGTATACTCACCTTACACTATTATCACCTGTAATTAAAGCTGTGTTTGAATCACTTACCTCTGATCTCCTGGTCTCTATCCTGAAAGATATCATATGAAGATGAGAATCCACAGTCCTAGTGTGTAAACTCAAAGAAAATACTGAATGCCAAAGCGATAGTGTTAACTAAAATGCTGAGATATTTTATCAATGAAGGATATGAGAATTAATTTGTTTATATCCACACAATCCCATATAAAGGGCTTATTTAGAGGTGAGGGTGGAATACAGTTGTTCGAACTCTCTGGCTTTTGGCTTCTGTTTGATAGGAGATGCTGGCAGAGTAAAGGCAAACAAATTATTTAAGGAAAAAAAATCAATAGCATCTTTACTAAATCTCCCACTCAAGACACTCATTACAGTAATCCAAAGTCATCTTTCTCTGCCAAATCAGAAATTGTGGAGACGAAGACAATACTAGCTTTGATGGCTGCGGCCAGCACTTGTGGTTATTTGTGATTTACTTAAAGCAACGGACTATATATATAAACTGGCTATATATATAAACAACTGGCTATATATATAAATGAATATGGCATATATATATATATATATATATATATATATATATATATATATATATATATATATATATATATATATATATATATATATATAGCCATATTCATTTATATATATAGCCACTCTGGAGCAAACCGTAATGTCATCGTCCAGCTCAAAAAATGCAGAAAATTATTATAGTTGAAAATTAAATTTAATGTTAAATGTGAGTCCAAGTCAAGTTGGAACACATGAACCTGCTTTGAAACTGTATTTGTTCAATCCTGAACAAATATGATGAACCACATATGATGCAGACATTAAACACATGCTATTATTTTTATTTATTTATTTATTTATTTCATTTTAGTGCACCATGCAGGGCAACAAAAAAACAGCAACATCAGCTCAAAGTACAGTATGGGCTAATACTGATATAATGTGCTTTGTTCAATAGACTTGAGAAATTCTAACGACACTACATCTCTCTTCATCTACTGGAGTGCACTTATGAAGAGTGCACTTAGTCACGAAAAGGACACTGTTTTTCCAGAAGTGGAAATGGACAGTTTTATATTACCCTAACAGCACTCTACTAGGTCTTACTTTGGCCTGGTCACGGTGACTCAAAGTGGAGCTGAAAGCAGGGTTGCATGGGGATGCTGCTGTCATTAATAGGTCCCCTATAACTAGCACTATACACGGAAAAGCAATGTATCAGAGATAATGGTACTTTATTATTGCACGTATGAGCTTGTAATGGTAGGTACTTTAAAGAATACTATGGTATTACCATGTCAAAATGAACATGGTTATAGTGTAACAAGATTCTTTTTTATGTCACAGGTAAAGGAATGTGTAAGCAGAGAGTCCATCAATTTTGGCATCTCCCAGCCTTAGTGCTTGACCTTTCTGATGCTCTTGCGTGTTGTTGAACTTTTATTTTATAAAAAAAATGCATAGCAACAAGCATTAATCCCTCCTTTTGCTGCTACAACAGCTTACACTCTTCTTGGAAAGCTTTCCACTAGATGTTGGAACATGGATGCAGGGATTTGCTTCCATTCAGACACAAGAACATAATTGAGGTCAGGCACTGATGTAGGTGATGGCGTCTAGCTCACAATAACTGCTCCTATAAATACCAGATGTGTCCATGGAGTTCACGCCTGGGCTTGCAGGCCAGTGAAGTTCTTCCACACCAGAGTGAGTAAACTATTTATTTGTGGACTTCACTTTATGTGCAGGGAAAGAATCATTCCTGGAACTGAATCTAAATTTTTGCAAAAAAGAGATACCTAGAACCAAGAACCAAACCTAGAAGGGGAAATCAAACAGATAATCGTTGTTGGGACAATTCGGGATTCACGTGGCTATGTCGAAATGATACAATTCTGTATTTTACATTTTAAGGCCAGACAAGTAGTTTGTTGAGGTTTGTTTTTTTAGGGAAGGACTACATGTGTGCGCACATATGTTCAAACACACATACCCAATGAACTCTTAATACGGATGTGCACGCCATCAGCGTTCTCACAGGTTTGCATTTTTAAAGTTTGTGTAGAGAGAACATTTCATGCAATATTGTCATTTTGTAGAAATGTCACCACAGATATGTTTTTCCAACGAGCCTAGTTTGTATGAAAACAAATAAAATAATTCAGGCAAGAACATGCATTTTATTGTTGTATTAAAGGGAGGGGGGGGGTTTGACTGCGATTTCACTTTTTTGATTTTAAATAGTGTGTAATGTTGCTGTTGGTGCATGAACAGTATCTGCAAAGTTGCAGCGCTGAAAGTTTAGTGTAAGCAGAGATATCATCTTTTAAAATCAGGAAGTATAATGGCCACAAAAACAACTCGATTGGGACTACAGCTGGATTATGGTACGTCACCAACCCACACATTTGCATCAACCCCTCCCTCCGGAATATGCAGGAAAGGGCATGTGCATATTTCTGCGGCACGTCGAGTGAGTTGTGTTCATCCAGCTGTCAGATCTTCTGTGTGCGAGCTTCCCACGGACGCTATACTTCGACAACAATGGATACAATTTATGTTTGATAATGTTCCTGAAAATGACAATGGTAATCAAGCACTCTGTGCTGTGCATTTACGGAAGACAGCTTCCAGAATCTCCACGAATTCAACACCGGATTCAACAAGAAACTGTTACTAAAACATGAAGCAGTTCCAACTTTAAAACCAGAGTCAGCAGTTGTTGGGCCACAACCTGTAAGTAGTCTAAGACTTAATCATTTTAAATGTATTTGCATGTATAATTCCAGACGTAGCCTTGTGTTTTTATTTTTTTTTCAAATGCCAGTGCTGGCTTTATAGCCAGCGGGCTACTAGTTATGCTATTGTGTCTACAGCAAACGCGTACAAACATTATGGACCTAATTTTGTATAAGTTATAATGTTGTAAATGTATTTTTCATGTATATATGCTTTATGACTTTATTTTTCGATTTTATCAAGAACGTAAACTCGCCAATGCTGTTTGTGTTTAACATTAGTAGCCAGTCAGTTGCTATGGTTGCCAGTCAGATGCTATTGTGTAAAACAAACGAGTATATGGTTACAAATTTTTAGCAAATTATCATTCAGAAACGTTTATTAAGAGCCGTGTGTGGTGAGGTTCTGCTTGACTCGATTCATCGCGGCTTTCTCGGTCTGATTCTGCCTCACTGATACTGCAGTCTCGACATTATTATTTACGTGTAACATTATTCACCGTCTGGCATCCACCTTTGGCATGCCCGTTTCGCCCGTAAAGGTAATGGGCGTTAACCTTCCAGACAATGTGAGCGACAGTTTAGCCAATCACAACACACCGGCCCAACGAACCAATCTGAGCCCACCACGTGTTTCTGAGGGAGTGTTTTCATAGAATCATAGACCCCCCCCCCCCCCTTTAAAATCATTATCTGTATAAATTGTATAATGGAAAATTGTTTTGAATTATCAATTAAACACCCAAAACATTAGCATCATATTATGGATCCCACACTCTTAGAAAAAAGGGTTCATTGGGGTTCCATATATGAAGCATATGGTTCTTTACTCAACTCCAAAGAACGTTTTATGCAAAAAAACAAAACAAAAAAAAGGTTCTATAATGACAAGAAAAAACCCTTTTGGCACAAAGGTTCTTACGTAATAGGCTATTATTCATTCATATATTACATTATTCTGCAATATTTTGTAGTTATAATTAAATTATTGTTTATTAAACTGTTTTAGTAACTTAATGTCACATTTTAATAATTTATTATATAAATTAACTAAACAATGATTAACAAAATAAAATGATATAAATATATACATGTTCTAACCACCATATCTTGAATTTTTTGATCATTCACATGCATTCAGAAATACATTTTAGGGTCTTGATGTTTGTCAATAATATGAAATATTTAACTTGGAAAGGAAAAAAAGAATGATAATGAATTAACCCAAAATGTTCCATATAGAACCTTATTCCTGGTTACAAAGAACCCTAAAGGGTTCTTATTACTGAACCCTTAAAAATGGTTCTGTATAGAACATTTTAGGGTTCCAAATACCTAGCGCTGATAGAACCTTTTAAGGTTCTATATAGAACCTTTTCTTCTAAGAGTGCAGTTTTTCTATCATGTCATCCTCCAGATCATTATTTTTCTTTTAAATCATCATCTGCTCAGTGGCACAGTGAGGAAACATATGGACACTTGCCTCGTGTCCAATGATGAGTTGGCACATAATTTGCTACAACAAGAAAAGGTTAATTGTATTGTTGTGTAAGGCCAAATTAGAGGAGTTGCACTACTAATACAGTTGCACTAGTAATACAATCCATACACCTAGTATCTGGAGCTGAAAATAGGAATACACAAGTTTTCTGGGTCAACCTGTACATTTGTTAGCATTAGTATGTAGTCTGTGAAGACAGAGGAGTCCTCCCACACCGCCATGTTGGCCTCAGGCAGAACAGACCAAACCCGGAGACATACTGTAGGCAGCATGGGTGGAGGTGTCCAGGGCTTATTCATCACTGCTAGCAAAACAAGGACAAGTACACATCTTTCCTCAGAAAAAGACGCAGAGGACAGCTATAGTTGCCAAGCACTGCAGAAACAGTCTTCTCCAAGAGAATCTCATCAAACAGAATTATTGACTCTGTACCTTAAATGCAAGACAGCCTGAAACCAGTGGAGACCAGAGCGACTGAAGAGTGTTATTGACACATTGGTCATCTTCCTCATGTCACAGAAAACAAATATTTTTATAGTTTTATCTTATGTTTGCACAAATGTGGCATTTGGTTCCATTAGTATTCCATGCGCATGATGTCTAGCTAATGGGATCCACAGACATTGATTAGTGTGGAAAACCTTATCTGCTCGAACAACTCAAAGACGTTTATCCTGGCATGTGGTAACAGATGGTGCGTGTGGATTTGTTTGCCTGAGCAGCTGGACATTGTGTCAAATTAGTTCTAAAGTGTGGAGGGTGCCATGTATGAAGTCCCCACCTTACACATAAAGCAATGAACTGCCATATGCAAAGTCCTAACCAATAATGCTTTGTAAAAATGTGAGTCAAACAGACACTATTGTCAAAACTGCACAGATGTTTATTCTTCTGTATATTTTGCCTGGCTCACGTCACAAAGAATCTAGTGTAGAATGTGCTTTAAACCAAATCTCCAAGACCCATTTATACTCGATATCAACATCCATCTCAACTCATCTCAGCCACATTTAGGTTGATATGCTTGTGAGAAGGTCACATTTGAGTATTGATACATCCTGGACCATTTTCTCACATAACATGCATTCCAAAACAGGTGACCCTCCAACACTCTTAGAAAAAAGGTTTACATCCAACGCACATGGCACCCTTTAGCGTCAACATGAGACGCAGATATCTATGGGCCAGAAGGCGCCTCCTAGGGGTCTAACCCTACCCCAGAACTAAACCTACCCATAACCGAAGCGTGTTATATTGACGCTAAAGGGTGCCATGTGTTAGCCTGGTTCAACCAGACTCTAGTACATTTCATTTGCACATAGAGTCTGGCCCCTCTCAATTGAGAAACGTTTCCTTCCTTGTAGGCGGGTTCACTGTTAAAGTTCAAATCTATTGGATCTGCCCAGAGTCACTCAGGATCTGCCATAGCCAATCGCTAACGTGTGGTCGTGAGTGACGTATGTCATATGCCGAAATGGTTGGAAACAACAAGTCTGAATGATCAGAGGATTATGTTTACAATAGGATTTCAGTCAACGAGAGCTGCAGGTTTTGTTAATGTAGGAACAATTATTATAATTTGAAATGTATATTTGACACGAAGGACAGTGATATATTCATTCAACGGTGGAAGCTGTGTCTAATCATTACAAATACGCCGCTGTGGTCGTTTTCTGATCTGCCGCATATGCTGTAGCAGCTAGCTGTTATAGTGAATGATCAGTCTGTCTCTATCTGCAGATGTGTAATAAACAACAATTTTTCATATTACGTCTTATTGTTTCTTAATTACCTTAATTATGGTCTTCAAAGTATGTGTTTGTACATTTTTATGTGGCATTTAGTTTTTTTTATTAAAACAAATTAACCATTGCCATCTAAAACTGAAAATCAAATATCTTCAAAGTATGGGTTTTTCACATTTTAATTTATGACAATTATTTTAAAAAAATCACAACCAATTTGTATGATTTAACATTACAACATGTAAAACTGACACACCAACCTCCTGCACGAGTACACAAAGGGGCTCCAAATGTTCTATTCATCACAAGAATCCGTAAATTTACAGTTGGGAATATGAGCGACTGACATGACTCCTGAGCGGACCATCAACAACAGTTTAGCAGCCAGGACTCGGGGCTTCCGAACACCGCGGACACCAGGCTAAACCGTCCGTCCAAAATGTCACGGTCATCCTGCACGAGCTGCCCAGCACACTCCTTCACGTGGTCCTCCGTTGTGCAACAAGAGGTGACACAATAACAATCCGGCTTTAAATTCTGTATTTTCGGCAGTTTCTTTTCCAACAACGGACCGAATAGCTTTTCTCACGTCTTTCTCCGCTGCCATTACTGAACTCAAACTGACGCGCTACATCAGACGTCATCATTCTCAGCCACTCCCTCTATTCGCTGATTGGTCCTACAAAAAATTTCTTTCTGGAAACCTAAGGATATGGAGTAGTCCCAGACGTAGTACTGAAGTAAAATGAAATTGAGCGGAAGTGTGTAGGAGGGTGCAGCCAGGCTAGCCATGTGTGTTGGATGTATACGCATTGTTAAAAGCGTCACTATATGAAGCCCTCGGATGAGAATGCGTTGTATACCTTGTCCCTTGGTGTTTCCTAAATGCTTAAATGTAGTGCCTGATATCAAAATGCAATAACACAGATCATGTGAAGCATAGCCGTTGTCGGGTTCCTTCAGGTGCTTGACTAAAATAACAAAGAGCATTCTGCTTGAAAAATCACATTTGTAGTGAGATTTAAACAAGTATTTTTGAGTAGAAACAGTGTGCCGACCTTTTACTTTATCAACACGCATAATTAAACTGATCTAGTCATGAATTCAGAGTTTATTTGGTGGCTAATTCATATGAATTTGTACAGTCCCATTTGTACATTTTTGAATGATTCACATCCACCTTGTAAAACAGTTACATTTTCCTGTGAGATTGGGTTGGTTTTTCCTCTAAGACACAGATTCCTCGAAGGTTATTGTGCAACCAAACTTTTTTCTGGGTACCTCCTACACTTAAATGACTAATAAGACAGAAGAGACTGTGTTTAGCTTTTTATCTAAAGCTGCATATGAACAGATTACATCCAAACAAACACAATTGCACACATTCACAGAGTAAACTCCATAAACCGCATTCCAATTCTGCCTGTAACATTTGTTTTTGCATTATTATAAGATTGTTTGTCCAAAGTCCCTGTTATTTCAACAAATCTGTTGAATTACTGTCAAAATGGGGTGTTGGAATAAATTACGGAGGCCGACAGACAAATGTCAGAGGCAGTTGTTTAGACTGTGAGTGTGATAGAACTCAGAAAGAAAGATGATAAGAATTCTGTCAAAATGATATTTTGACAGAATTCTTAACACAACTTGTGGCTCCCCCAACCAAGGTCAAGTACAGTAAAGCCCTATTTGCACGGGATTAGTATTATCTGGTGACCTGTAGTAATTTGTAATAATTGCGGAGTTTGTCTGTGATCTTAATCCCATGCGAATCGACATCTCTGTGATTTGGCCGGATCGTATATAATTTTCTCAAGGTTTTTGTTTCATCTGCGCCTTTTTATCCATCTTTCACGAGAGAATAGAGGCTGATTTGGAGTGTTTTGATAGTATTTTAGGTGCGGGGTCATATTGCTAGTACAACTATACAATTTGCAGAAAGAAAAAGCTATACCATCAGAAGAGCAAAAATAACAATTAGATAGAGATAAATGACATGTTTAGCAGCATACGGTAAGGACAATTCTTCTGTTTATTATATACAGCTAGACATAAGAACAAGACATTTCAAAGCTATAGCCTAATGACATCATATCCGGGAGATAAGTCAGTAAATTCAGAGTAAAATCACAGGCTTCGGCTTATCCCGTGCGAATGCGCCACTCGAAATTCAGATAATTTCAAATTCACACGTGGTCCCCAGGTAATACTAATCCCATGCGAATAGGGCTTAAGTCAGTGGGACAACACTTTAAGGCCCTATTCTCACCTGGTATTTGTTGATCAGATCACAAGATGATGCTAAATAGCGTAAATGGGGTTAAAGAAGTTTTGTGCTTGTCCACTTTCAGCCACTTCCACAGAGTCGAAAATTGATTCAACCGGATTGTATTTGTTGTGTAGATGATGCTTATGTGGTCAAATGTGATTGGACAACTAGAAAAGACCATATACTCGCTGCCCATTGACCTAACATATGAATGTTATCACTTATATGACGTGTGTTGAGAAACCACACTAAAACAATCGATTCCAAGTTGCTATATTTTGCCAAAACACACAGATAAAATAGCTGTCACTTTTCGAATCCTTTCCATTCACTTGTTTTCCAAAATGAATTCATTCAGTAAATCATATGTTTGTGCCATATTAGATGCTCTTGTGAAAGTCATGTACAGGATGTAATGTGTCTCGGCTGACCACTTATGATCAGATCATTGAAAACACATCCTAATACCAGATGGAAATTAAGATCATGGAAAAACGTGAGCACTGTCCTTTGCATTTGTTAGTATTCCATCTCCATCTTTTTCTTCAAGTAAATGCCAGAGCACAGTGGGTAGTGAATCCACTCAAGTGTTCTCTTGTGCTAGTATGTGGGTGTGAAGAGCTTCATACAGAGTGTGTGTATGACCAGAGACTGTGATATCCAGTTATGTTGCAATATTGAAAGAAAGTTGGGTCATTTACTCTTGTAACCTGATGTAGAGAAGTAGGAAAAATACAACTAGCAGCCCACGAGCCAGTTCTGTCCCCTTAATAATTTGATATGCTCCTCTGGTTGATTTTGATGACAACTGCCTTGGTACATGACAGCATTTCTGTGCAATGTTCATATTTGAACCAGAGATGTTTGATCATATATTTGAACACTTATCTTGGTCGTTTTTGAGCTACTCTATTTTACCAAGCATAGGCCACAGATTTGTAGGCATGCATATTATGCTGTGGTCTGTAGCCTCCTTGTTAACAAACCTGCCTCCATGCTGGTTGATGCTGATTCAAAAAACCCACGCGGAGTGCAAGTAGAACTTTTACATGAGCAATGATGCATTGACTATACCATCAGGAGTGCAGACAAACAGTTATATGCTGCCTGATATGGTTGGATACTGCAGTACAAATACAAACCTAACACAAACTTAGATGCTGTGACTTTCAAGGTTTTATTAAGGTTTCATGTCCAGAGTAAATTTGGCTTTACAAAGACAGTGGTAAGATCTAATGATTTTTCAAATGTTTATTTGGGTAATATGGCCCTGCATACACTGACATTCTATCTAGACATCTAAATTGAAGGCCATTATTATTATTATTATGTAAAAATGACACTGCCATCAGCTAACATTACACATATTTAATTCACTCTTATTGCCCTCTTAATCCTAATTTAGAAGGCTTTTTTCACTCCGGTTGTTGACCCTCTCTTCGAAACACTCCGTTTCGATAGGTGTGTCTCACTGAAGACTTAGAAGTAAATGTACACTGTTGTGGTTGGGTAATAGTTTTGCATATTAAAATCATTTTCAACACTACAACTGGAATTGATTAGAAAACTTCTGATGCTCGCCGTGCACTTTGAGCCAGAGTCTGATTCCAAAACAGAAGACAAACCTACATCTTAAATACCAAGGACACTCCAGTCTGAAACAGTCTTTATTCATATTTATTCCTAATGAATTTTTTAGGAACTATTGCATTTTGTTGACGACCTGGCACTGCTTTCACATTCACCAACACATAGAAAACATCTCATCTCATTAACACCACACCAACCCAGTCACTCCCATAAACCTCTTTGGCGGGTTGAATTTTATATTCAATTAAATAAATCCACACACTGCAGGTTTCAGAGTAAAGCACAATGCTTTGATTACATGCCTGAGCGGCTCTGTTGACATTAAATGCTCCTCCATGCAACACACAAACTCGGTATGTGCTGTTTGATTGAGTTTCCAATAACGGGCATTTGGGAACACATATAAAGTCTGACATGCTTTGTGTTTCATAGTGAAGTGTGGCAGTGTTATCATTTACATGTGTGGAGAGAGTCTCAGCTTCCATTATGAGTTTGGGTTGCTTATAATGCTCATCTGGAAATGGAGTGTGTCATTCCCAGCTAGCAAAAATTGTGCAGAGCAGAAAGTGGCCCGATTAAGAATAAAACACTCGGCCGATCCTCGGCATGAATCTAGGTCTAATTATTCTGTGAGCGCTCGATATTAACGCGGCCCGATTAAGGCTAAAATACTTCTTCATTCATCAAAGTCGGCTCATCACACACACACTCACACACACTTTTTAACAACAGATATTGAAATAATGTATTACTGTAAATTCAAGGAGCTTCATTTACACATGTGATGTGTCTGATGAGCTGATGCTGTGCTTCTCTCATCACAAACGCCTTCTTTCATCAGTTTTTTTGCACTCTTCTCTTTAACTTTTGGCAGTCTATAGAACTCGAAAGGTATTTTCCCGATGCAACCGATAGGTACAGACCAAAAATGGACAAATTTTCAGCAGAAATAATCAGCCAAATGAGCCCGTTCAGTTCAATGGCATTGTTTATGTTCTGTGCCTCCAAAATGGCCGACTTCCGGATTGATGATGGCGGACGGATCAGTTTTGACGGAGTCCTCAGATCATTTTCATATTAAGAGCCATCTCACTCAGCAGCAGACAATGACCCAGCTTTCAGCATGACTTAAATCATACCCACACATATATTATCCGATTACTTGTCAAAATAATTAACCAATTACTCTAGTTTCTATAATATAATATATAGACTATATTTCCAGTCTCATATTTCATCATTGATGATTTATTAACAATGCTGTTAAAGGGCCCCTATTGTGCTATTTTAAAGATTTTTTATGTTGTTGTGGAGTCTCCTACAACATGTTTACATGCATCAAAGGTCAAAAAATGAATTTCCCCATAACATACATTTTCACATAATCACATTTTCAATGCTTCCCACACGACTCGTCAAATGAATCAATGCCTCTAAATCTCTCCTTTCCATGAGCTACTCTGCTCTGATTGGCCAGACAGCTCAGTCTGTTGTGATTGGCCTACTGTGTACTGGGCGTCGAAAACAAAAACTCCATTGCCATAACAACAGCTCAGATTTGACCATATAAATGCGAGTGCGAGTCCAGAGGATTAGACAGCAAGGATGGCTTGAGCAGGACGTTTCACAGTGATACACTACTCAGTTTGAGGATTATAAGATGTTGCAACTGTAATTCCTCACCATCAGCATGTCCATCAACAAACTGATTCTTTTACTTAATCATTAATTAGTAATAAATTACTAATTTATTTACATATTTTTCAAATTTTTCTATTTAGGCCTATGGGTACTTGTCTAATATATTACGGTGAATACATTTAAAACTGTATCAATAACAGCACATGTAGGCAATGTAACATTAACGTTGTTAAAGCAAATATTTCCTCAAAGTAGTGAGAACGACAGATAATCTGCATTAATATGCACAGTTTTAGGTAATAGTGGCCCACAGCAGAGCAGCAGAAGTATTTCTGTAAGACAGTAATGAAGTGAGTTAGCTAGTTAGTAAAATAAAGGGAACACTGCAAAAGTTTAGATTATACTGCTGTGATGTCATGGAAAAGATTAATTTTAACCACTAATTCTACACATGCCCGTCCTTAGGGCAGTGGAAAAAAAAACTGGCTTTAGCTTCCCACACATTGTAGAGCTCAGGGTCTTCTCAATGCTCTCCAGTATCCACAGGAATCAACAATGCAGGTTTGAGATTAAAGTTTTGGTAACACTTTACAATACGTGTGCACTAATAAGCATTCATTCATGCTTAATTAATGCACAGATAATGCTGAATTAATGTGTAACTAATGATTATCTAAGCTATTCATTAAGGATTACCACATTCTGAGTCTGTAAGGTTCATGTATTAGTTCATACATGAATTTTTATTAATTAAATATGTAATTGTGGATTAATTCCAAAATAACTCATTTTTTAACTAATAGTGTTAATTAATATGTTAATTACCAAAATGAGCCAAAGCCTTGTATTTCAACTTCCAGATAATATGACACGTACACTAATATGCATTAATACATGATTAATTACTTAATTGTTAGTGCAAATTCATGTGCAAATTACTACAATTACTAAATAACTAGTTAATAATGATGTGTCTCAACAAGTAGTCATAACATAATGATACCTTTACAAATCATTAGCTAATGATTAATTAAAGCAGACAACTGGAAGTTGAAGTGCATAGCTTTGACTAATTGTGGTAATTAACACATTAATTTACACTATTATTTAACAAAATGTTATTGAGGAATTAATACACAATGACACATTGAATTAATAGCAATTCATGTATTACTTAATCTATTAATTATATAGACTCTTTATTAGTTGCTGATGCAGTAATCATTAATTAATGGTTTAGATCTTCATTAATTATATATTAACTCATGATTATCTGTGCATTAGTTAAGCATGAATTAATGCATATTAGTGCACCCATATTGTAAAGTGTTACCAAAGTTTTCCCTAGTGTCTGCGTGCACAATAATTGGGTGTGCAGTGTGCTAATGTTTCGTGTTGACAAAATGACTCGATTCATTTCACTGACTCAGAGTCGACTCTTACTTTTGAAAGACAATAACTTTATATACCGTGCACTTTCAGATTTAAAACTTTGCAGAATGTTTTCATTTACTTTGAGCTATACACACTACATGAAAGGTCATTTTAAACCTCCATAATAGGGTCCCTCTAAAGGGGTTTGGTCATTTAATTTGTCTTTATTTGCATCTGATAAATGAACACTGAGTGAGAGTACAGTAAAATGTTGATTTTTTCTTTTTTGTATAAAACAGAAAAGCCTTATGTCTAACCTGAAAATCTTGAATGCAGCAAACATTGTGATGAATTATCAGTGAAGTAGCTACGTGAAGTAATCAGAAAGCCATTGATTGTCATATGTTTATGAAGTTGGTAAAACCAACCAGAATTATTCAGTCTCTTTAATTTAATTCCTTTAAACTTCTTGGCTTTTGTGTGTCTATTACACTTTCTCATCTACCATCAGAGACCTGCTTATGACTTTCTTTCACTTTCATGAAGAGATTCTCCCTTTCAAGAACAAAAGTTGACAGCCAAACAGAGAACATCCCCAGTGCTATTGCAGAGCCATATGAAAGATGTATTGAAGAGGAGGCACCACAGAGAGCCTCGACTCAAATCTTTTCTAGATTGTATGCTTAGAATAATAAGGTTCTATCTGACGATTGAAAGTACACATGCTTGATTGTTTATTCAGAGTTACCTTTTTTTTCAAAAATAACTAGCATTAATATTCCAAAACACCAGAAGAACTAACAGTAATCTATGTCATGGTTTGTTAAACCTTGTTCTGTTCCTGTCAATGAGGTTTTTCACATTGCACTTAAAGGTGCATAGCACATATCTCTGAGTTTTGGTAGAACTACACGCCCACTGGCGACAAGCGAAACTGCAACCATAGGTGTGCACGCTCATGGACCACACGCATATTTTTGGTTCCTCCCACTATCTAAACCACCTCCTCAGCCACTTTACAGCAAGAGGCCGCACCTTCATGAAGGGGGGTGTTCTGTCTTGTTTACATTCTGTTAATTCTAATGGACTTTAAGTTGGTTTGTCTTTAGTCACATGTTTCCTTTGTTCAAGTTTTCCCGCCACTCATCAATTTCCATGGACACTAATCAATCATCACAGTTGGTTGTCATTATGTTCATCATCAAATGTGTTTTTAGGTTCCTCACCTCGTCTCTCTCATTGTCCAGTATTGTTTGTATGTTAGTGTTTTGCACACAGTGTTTAAGCTCATGTTTTGCCTCTTGGATCGATAAAGAACTTGTATATTGGAATTACCTAAACTAGTGAAGTCACCTTCATTTGTATTATAGCGCTTTTAACAATATAGATTGTTTCAACTCAGCTTTACAGGGATAATAGGAAATTAAAGGGTAACACTTTATTTCGATAGTCCACTTTAGACATTCTACTAACTGTAAGTAACTTTTTAACTACATGTCAACTGTCAGCTTAATATCTGCTAGCACTATTTTATTGGTCCCCCAACAGACATTCAACTGACTGTAAGTAACTTGGCGACTACAAGTAAACTTTTTCTCCTAACCCAAAGCCTAACACCTAACCATAACCTAACAGTCTACTGTCAGTCTACTATAATATACTAATACTCTAATGAGAGTTACTTGTAGTTGAAAAGTTACTTATAACTAGTAGAACGTCTAAAGTGACTATGGAAATAAAGTGTAACCAATTAGTTAGTTTTGATTGATTTGATCTACCTTCTTCCCTTGGACTAAGTGTTAAAATAATATTGTTTGTTGCATTTTATTATTTGTATTTAGCATTGTTTTCCCATGTTGTCAGCAATCAATTGTACTCAATCAGACAAAAAAAAAAAACAAACAAAAAAAAACCTTGGACCAAAAACTGATTGAATTGGATTATAAGGGCTTATCTGCATTTTTGGATTTCTAAGAAAAACCTGTTGTTCTATGGCTTGGGCAATTTATAATAAATTCTTTGGAGATAGAGGTCTTATGAAGCTATAAAGATGGATTATAGTGTATAACAGTTGTGTGAGCCAGGTCTGAATTTTTTTACTCTCAGTATATCAAAAAAATTTCTGGGCACTGATACCTTAAGCTAAGTATGACTGAAATGAACCTCTCGAGATGCAATCAATTGATCTACTGTTACGTGACACAGACAAAAAAATATTTGTTTTTGTTGTCCAGGTTTCATTTTCAAAAATGTTAGCCAAACGACGTGACAGGATTTGCTTGATCAGAGCTCAACCACTCTCCACTGAGGTGTTGTGTTTCACTGAATTGATTTGTATGCAATACCAAACAAAATGTCAGTTTGTCTCAAAAAGGAGTTTGACTCATTCAAGCCTAAAATAAAAGGCAGAGAAATATTTGGCAGCCATATGTTCAAAGAGTGGTCATGGTACACGTTTGCTCATTTCATGGATACGTGTGAGTTTTAGAACTGGCAGGTCACCACAGTGAATGCGTCCAGTAATGAGAGCAATTTGGAAGCCTTTCCTCGTGTACCTGTACACCCCTCTTCAATGTTTTAATTCTCACCCTGAGGCAACAGAGATTAGGAATTTGTTTTTATTCTTCACACACACACACTAGAATACGGTTCCTTCGTTAATGAATTACTAAGAACCAATGAGTAACACAATAATAACAATCTAGTTACTATTATTAACTAACAAGAAACTCGTTCAAAACGAATCAATAACCAATGCAAGACAAATGACTAGCACTACATTAACATTTTAACTGCTACTGTAAACAAATACACAAGATTGTTAACATTATCATTATCATATAGATTGTTAACATTATCATTATCATATACATAATTAGCATTATGTAATGATAATGCAGACTATTACATGATGATTTGGGAAAGCTGTTAATAATTGGCCTATGCTGTCTATTTATCAACTGCATAATTTTAAATAAATAGATTTTTAATTGCAATTGTCGGGACCTTACTTGTCCTGTGGCCAACTTTCCAGCATTCCCGACTGGCAATGAAACACTAGAGTCATGGTGAGTACTGGAACATATTGAGTCATCAGCCACCCAAATGCCATATACAGTGATTTTATTATTTAACCAACATATATGTATATATATATGTATATATATGTATGTATATATATATATATATATATATATATATATATATATATATATATATATATATATATATATATATATATATATATATATACATCTCATCATGCAGTGTATATATCAGTGTTTCTTTTTAGTTAATAGTAGTTACTAGATTGTTAATAAACTTTTTTATTTAATACTGAACTACCACTTTCATCTGTGCGTTTCTTGTTAGTTACTAGATTGTTAATATTGTGTTACTCATTGGTTCTCGTATAGATATTCATTAACGAAGGAACCACATTCTAAAGAGTTACCGAAAGAACTTCATGTGAATCTTTGCAGACTGAATTGATTTAGCACACTCTGTTTATTTTATCTGTGCTCATACTGTATGTGTGAAAATACATTTGTGAATTTGTTCTAACTCCCTATCATTCATTCATTGATTGTGGTGAGATAGAAGGACAGGTTTTTGGTTCCCTGTCAGGTAAGTCAATCTGTTTTATTCATTTAAAAATAAATAAATAAATAAATAAATAACTGAACCTGTTTCTGAATATTGATTGATTCATGAATAACAGGGCTAATCAGAGTATGGCAACACAAGCACAAAACTTGTAAATAAAATAATTGTATAAATACAATTTAGTAACTTATTTTTATAGATGCATGGGGTGTTCATGATTTTCCAGAGTTTTCCAGAAGCGCGATAGTTTTGCTGTACTATACTAAAATATGAAAAATGCAATACATATATAACATTTAAATTTACTTCTGTTTCTAAACAAATAAAGAAGTAGTTGATGTCATAAATACACAAAGCTGATTTTTGTTTTACAATTGTCAGAATCTATCGTGCATGACAAATAAAACAAAATCAAAATTTTTTTGCTGCCAATTATGGACCAAAATGAAAACAATACATTTTTAATCTATGTATTTGGCAGCCTACAGCCATCCACTCCATTTCGTACCTCTAAGTGGGAGATCTTCCCAGGGCAGTAGTGCCTCACAAACTAAAATCAGGGTGCACACTCTGGGGCCGGGTGGGGTGGTTGGGTGATGATGGTGGCCTAATTGCCCTTGATTTCTCGTTATCCTGGTTCTGCAGCGGACTTTCGGGCTGCTCCTCCAGCCCTCCCTTCCGTTCGGCTCCACAGAGTTCCTTCTCCCCCACTGATGTCTAGGCCCCATTTTCTTCTGATTGCCCCATTCTGCCAGGCCCCCTTTTCACCTTGGTCCCTCAAGCTTCTGGCATTGCCTTAGACTTCCGGTCTTGCGATGTCACCTCGGTTCAGCATCTCTTCGGTTGTTCTGGGGTCTCCACCTGGTCCAGCTCCACCTCCGTCAGTCGCTCCCAGGCTCCAGCCAAGAGAGCCACCAGGGCTCCTCTCTATCAGATTCGCCAGGGTGTTTCCCTCTGTCAGCTCCTCCTGTTCCCTGTTCTTCACCAGCTCCACACTCTCCTCCAAGACCCCCTCCCTCTCCAAGTTTTTAGCACAAGAACATGTCTTGTGGGAGGAGGAGTAATGTCAGAGTTCAGCTCCTTTATTGTCCACGTAAAAGCTTAATTACTCATAATTAAATTAACTTAGTTAGCAATTTAGCACCACCACTGTCATTTAGTTTGCTGTGTATATATGTAGGCTACTCCCTGTTTCAGTTCTTTGACAGTTCACATATTTTAAGTAGCATTAGATTGTTTACACCTTGTAAATGTTCTGTGTTTATTAAAATAATATTTGTTGAGTATTCCTCATCATGCACCTGAAAGAACAATGTTCCATGTCAGTTGATTTCAGAAATGCTATAGTTGAAATTAAAGAGACCTTGAATTAAAGTTTCTATTAAAATTAGTTAATTTATTCTTTATTATTCTTCATTTTAATGACAGATAAGAGAATGACAAACCATAGGTAGGTTTTGTGGCTATTCATTTTTTTTTATTATTATTATTATATATTTTTTTTGTCTTGAGCGATAATTAAGTTCAGAGTGCTGTATTCCCCAAACTACATGCGATGTGGTATAATTAACCTTGGGAATTAGAGTCAGCTTGTACTTTCATGGAGAGGGTGGTCATGAACATTATGGCAAGAATTAACACGTTCATAAATAAACAATGCTATGGTTTGTATGTGTTCTGACAGATTCTTAATAAAACTAATAACAAATCTATCAGCAGCCTCTTATAGCTTTTGGATTTATATGGTTTGATCCCTGAGCTGCTTCAGAAATGTGTCACATATTCAATGGAGTCAAATTGTTTTTTAAATACTATTTCTAAACAAAGGATGTTTGTCTAAAATGGTGAGGTAGAAATCACTTATTCACAGACGAGTAAAATATATCAAAGCACACACCTTTGTATGTTTTTAATTGATTTTTAAAAGATGCATGAAGCGGTAGATATCACACTAAAAAAGAAAGAAGGATTGTACTTTGAAACAAATAATTACAAACAGCAAGTAACAAAGTTAAAAGTTGCATTTATTTAAAAGCAGGAAGACTGAAATGTACTTGTAAAATGGGTAACACTTTAAAATAATGGTCCGTAGTTAACAAGTAGCTATGCGGGAAGTAATAGGTAGTACTGCAATAACACTGAAGTTAATACTATTAAATAATATGGAAGCAATATTAACTAAGCAGTAAGTAATAGGTAATTTAGTACAAAGGTAGTTCCTTGGTAGGTATTTGATTATTACTAAAGAAATATATCCTCATTGAGAACTACTTGTGAACTAAGAAATAATAACCAATGAATTACTAATCACAAAAGTAACATGTCTAAAAAGTGAATAATTGTGGGGGTTTTACTCTTAACATGGTCATAACATTTCAGAAGCATGTGCCTCAAATGGGTTCTTTGTGGAAACAAGTTTATGAATATTACATCCCCCCAAATACATTAGCTACAGGTTGAGATTGTGACTACTACTCTTGCCTGGATGGACGTATGTTCGGCATTAGCCAATCGTGGCTCATTTCATAAACGCATCGTATCTCGGGTCTTACGCATGAACTAAGCCTATCGAGGCATCAGCCTATCGAGGCATCAGCCTATCGAGGCATTAGCCAATCGTGGCTCATTTCATAAACGCATTCGTACTCGGGTCGTACGCATGAACTAAGCCTATCGAGGCATCGGCCTATCGAGGCATCGGCCTATCGAGGCATCGGCCTATTCGAGGCATCGGCCTATCGAGGCATCGGCCTGACTGGAGGCATCGGCCTATCGAGGCATCGGCCTACTCGAGGCATCGGCCTATCGAGGCATTAGCCAATCGTGGCTCATTTCATAAACGCATCGTATCTCGGGTCTTACGCATGAACTAAGCCTATCGAGGCATCAGCCTATCGAGGCATTAGCCAATCGTGGCTCATTTCATAAACGCATCGTATCTCGGGTCTTACGCATGAACTAAACCTGTCGAGGCATCAGCCTGTCGAGGCATCAGCCTGTCGAGGTATTACCTATCGAGGTTTTATTTAACAGCTTTTATGACTACTTTAAAGCCTATCTAACTATAATGGCAATTGCGGCTCTTACACCAATTCCCACCACAGGCTCCCTGGATACCATTATCCCAATCGATTATCGTGGCCAAGCAAGTCACGGACTGATGTATATGCTACTCAATTTAGTTTCATATAATATATATTTAAATATATATCTATCTTCATATGTTTGCCTCTTAATAACTCAGCCTATCAAATCTTCGCTTAAATTCCCATCTCAAGTTTTGGGCCAGACACGGCTAAAAAGTTATCCTATCGTCTTCCCATTTATTAATTCTTCTGCATGCCTTTCAGAATCCTCATAGGTATGTACGGAATTCATCGCATATCCCTCATTTTTGGGGTAGGCTCCACCCCTGCCTCTAACATCAGGCAGGAACTACAAGCTAGCCTTCAGACCCAGACGGAGGACGGGGCCTGACGCCAAAGAACTCTGAGACGGAGCTTGTCGAGCATCTACTTTATTCTGTCTGTAAACTCCTTTCACAAAATAAATTATATTTTATTCGAGAATCCTTCTGAGTCTTTATGGTAGAAATGAAAGCGTAAGCGTAAGTTCTACCAGAAAGACTCAATGTCACGTCACTAATTCATAATTTCACGCTGACCAATCACAGCTCGACATCGATATAAAAGACTGGTTATACCGTTCCATGTTGTCACCCGCAGGTGTCGTAGCAAAGTTTTCCCCATCCTCCCCACCACCACCAGAATGGCTCCCGTCCACTCACGGGGGGGGAATGTAGGCTCCGCCTCTGCCTCTAACATCAGGCAGGAACTACAAGCTAGCCTTCAGACCTAGACCGGAGGACGGGCCTACGCCAAAGAACTCTGAGACGGAGCTTGTCGAGCATCTACTTTATTCTGTCTGTAAACTCCTTTCACAAAATAAATTCAATTTTAAAATAAATTCAAGTCTTTATGGTAGAACTGCATTTGTAAACTGCAAAGGCATTTGTCTATCGGAAGAAATTTTTGGCGTCCTTCCTACATGATTTGGGAAAGTGTAACTTATCAGCTGGCTCAGATGGTCGCTAAGAATGGTCGCTAAGAAGATGGGACTTAATGAAAAGTCTGTGGTCGTTGTGGTTTCTCCTTTGGTTCGCGTCTCATGGAGAAGTAAGTAAAAGTAGCAACACTTGTTATTTAACTTCTAAAATAAGTAAGTTCTGTAGTTGAAAACTGTGCTATGCAAAGGAGTTGACTTACTGTGTTGCTCTGATTTGTTGTAGGTCAACCGAACTATCCAATTGAGTACAGAGGGTTTTTTTGGTTACACTTTATTTTGAATTCTAATAACTATAAGTAACTTTTCAACTACATGTCAACTTAGGCTGAATCCCAATTCCACGCCTTGGCCCTACCCCTTGTTTTCAGTGTACCCCTTGGCCCTTAAAACGGAGTTATAAGGGCCAAGGGGTTGAAATATACCCCTACGAAATGGAACAACCCTTCATTAACCCGATACGTCATCAGTCATCGGCGATGGCTCTGCCGTTACAGAGTTTTTACAGGATTTCTCCATGACAACAACTGACAATCAGCGCAGCTGCTCTTAACTTTGAATAAACATGATGATTATAACATTCCTTCCTCGAAATGTATGTCTTTTCTGATCAGAAAGGTAATTTATTATACAATTTCTTAATTTAAACGGCTATAGTGTTATTATAAGAGTAAAAAAGTGCGTGGTGAAATCATATGGCGCTAAATTTAAATGTGTAACCGTTGCGATCCATCTCGCCAGTTATTTCCGATGCATTCCGTGAACTTCTCGTAGCCCTCCGTTTGGAGTGTGCTTCTCAGTTTCAAGGGCTATGTAGCCCTACCCTTCGCCCTACCCCTCGATCTCAACAAGAATCGGGACACCCTGACCCCTAGACGTGAACCGCGCAAAACGGAGGGCTAAGGGGTAGGGCCAAGGGGTGAATTGGGATTGAGCCTAAGCCAACAAAATAAAGTGTTAGCAGATATTAAGCTGACAGTCTACTAATACTCTAATCGATAGTTAGTTGACATGTAACGGCAAAGTTACTTATAGTTAGTTGAATGTCTAAAGTGGACTATCAAAATAAAGTGTTACCGTTTTTTTGTTTTTTGTTTTTTTTTTCCTCGTTCAGTTAAGACACGCCTCATAATCAAAGCCCTGTGGAGGAGTTTCAGATTCATATTCTCACTAGAATATGAGTATGACGAAGTCAGGCTAGCAAATACCAGGATGGGACATGTGTTTTTTTGCATCTGCCAAATTCATAAGTGAAAAAAACAACAACAAAAACCCCCCCTAAATCTCTCAGGTCACATATTTGAGTCATTTAGGCGGGTAAAGTGGTGATTGCGGAATGCACAGCATGTGTAAGAGCTTTGCCACTGTGGCCTATTTTTTGTGTGTGATTTAAATGGGGGGTCACTGGAGCAGCTGTTATATCAAGCAGTATAATATGATGTATGTGGGTTTGAGAAGAAAAATCAGACCCACTTTCACTTGATGGGCATTGGGCACTCTCTCTCTCTCTCTCTCTCTCTCTCTCTCTCTCTCTCTCTCTCTCACACACACACACACACACACACACATACATGCAATCTCTATCTCTCAGAACACTGCGATTAAGCTGCCGATCAATGCTGATCCTGTCCTGATCCTTTTTTATGCCCAGTGGCGATTAAGTATTGGCCGGTGTTTGCTGACAAGTCTCTCAGACTCAAAATTCCCCCCACCTCACGCTGAGTCAATATTAACATCCACTCACCTGAACTCATAGGATGAACCATCTGCGAACCATAAAAGAACATGATGAAATTCAGCAGGTCATGTTTTTCAATTAAGAGAGCAATTCACTTCCCTGCTTTGGTACTGTTTTGCTTTTTAACTCGAGAACATTGCACTTGAGCTGTGCATACAGAAAATGTATATGCTTAAAGTTTATTTGGTAATATTTTAGAATACTGTAGTTGAATGAATTCTGTCATTGATAAACAACTACACAGAAACAAATGACTAATGCAATATTAATAGTCTAGTAATTAACTAACAAGAAACTTTGATTAATGAATTAGTAGCCTAAGTAACAGCATTCAGGTAAATTAGGTAGTTCACTATTAGATAATCGGTAACTACTATTTTCTTCGGTCACATTTTAGGGTCCAATTCTCACTATCAACTAACTATTAACTATGACTTTTGCCATGCAGGGTTGCGTTTCCGAAAGCATCGTTAGCCAACTATTGTCACAAGTTCCATCGTTATCAGCATAGTTCAACGAGTTGGTGTTTCCCGAAAGCATCGTTCCAACGTTCCATCGGTCCAAAGTAGTGTGGTTTGGACGACAGCCTTCGACCAGTGGTTAAAAGCATCGTTTCTATATTGCATGGCATTTGGACATAATAAATCCTTATCAGGAGCAAAATAAGCAAGCTGACATTCAGTACAACCAGTGCCTTTTATTTAGAATACATACCAATGTAATTTACATCTTTTAGTTTTTCAAAAGATTTAAAGTACCGCGTTAAAGAGTGCGCATGTCTGAACATGCTCTACTATGTAAGAACGAGCCAAATATTGAGTCTGGTAATAAAGCAAAATAACTGAGAACAATTTGAAATTGGCCTCAGATAACATGTCTGTAATTTAACAAATCTAGTGTTAATTGGATCTCAAACAGTTTCATTAAAAGTAGTTATTACTCCACCACGTGCGAAACCATCGTGGTTGAAAGATACTTTGCGACAATGGGTTTCGGAAACAGTTCGCGACTAGCTAGTTGATTTCTCTAATGATGCATCGTACTATAGTAGTGAAACAGCGAGTTACATCGTTGTACTGGAAACGCATCCCTGAACAGTGCTTCATAAGTACTAATACAGCCAATATCGTAGTAAATGCATTCAATAAGCAGTTAATAGTGAGAATACTTTTCCTTAAAGTATTAATAATCAACATTTCCATTTCCGTATCTACTAAAGTTCTTTGCAATGTCCCATCTATGGATCCACGCATTGCTGCCTATTATATTTTGGCCAAAACTATGTATTTTATATTATTTTAAGCATATTTTGGTAACACTTTACAATAAGGTCTCATTTGTTTCTCATAGGTAATGTTTTAACTACATGAACTAACCACAAGCAATACATTTGTTACTGTATTTGTGAATCTTTGTGAATGTTAGTTAATATAAATCCAGCTGTTCATTGTTTGTTCGTGACTTCACAGTGCATTAAAGTAACACCAGGTAGTTTTTGCTCTTGGGGTCCCCCTACAGTTGGGAAACAGTATTGTCCTCTACTACTGTCATAAACTCTGTCATCCTACATGCACCCGCATTTGTTTGGCAACAAAGATAGCCCTGAACACTGTTGGAGGAGGTCACATGCAGGTGTTCTGCTTGCGTCACGTGCGAAATGTCTTCATCCCAGGTACAGTGGCATATACGTGTATTTCAGCATGTAATATGAATAAAATTGTATGGTTTTATTTGTTTTCTAACGACAAATGATCGCGAATGCTTACATTTACAAGCAGCGTTATTATAGTAGCTAGTCTATTGGTTACCGTTTTACTGAATCTATATGATGCTTCAATGCAATGTTTGAGTGGTAGATAATAACCATATATCGTTAATATTATAATATCAAGCTACCATAGATTAATCTGCAAATTTTACAAATGAATTTGCATTGCAGTTTAAGGCAAGACAAATAAACGAATATCACAGACATGTTAGGTATCCTAAAAATATTATTTTTTTACATCTTATATATTTACTTGCAAGAAGGTAGCCCCTACCAAACTTGTACATGCCGTTTAGAAGTTAAAACACCAGTTAACTTTATTTTGAAGATAAACGGAAGATAAGATAGCTTCCGTAACATAGTGAGGCAGACAAAAAAAACAAAAAACAAAAACAAAGGGATAGTATGCAAGCAATATAACGTACTTACAAGTCCAATAGCATGACAGCGAAGTCCGCATCAGTCGGCCCCCCTCCTCCTCCTTTAGCTCACGCCAGAAAACACTGGCCCAAAGTTGATCTTCGATTCTGCCTTTCACGCGATCACTTTCTCTTTTTCTCTTTTTGTTTTGCTCCGATAAAACCTTTGCTTTCTTGTTTTTCTGTGCTGCTTCGGCCATGACTATAACATTTGGCTCGCACGTCCGATTTTAAGGAAGTGGGGTGGTGGTGACTGTATATACTGTCAAAGAGTCTAATTTTGTTGTTCTCTTTGTTCGTCGGGTTACAACCCGAAACCTGTCGTTTAAAAGTACAATTAAAAATGATACAGATTCCGTCAGGCTATGACAGACGTGTCATTCAACCTATTGTAAGTAGATGTACCATCACAAGAGACTTCGAAATATATTATGAAGGTTGAAAAGTTCCTTGGTGTTACTTTAACTAATGTTAACAAATATAACTTTTGATTTTACAAATGTTTTAGTAAATGAATTAATGCCGTAGACTTGAAGGTCTGTATTAATTCATGTTAACTAATGTAACTAATGAAACCTTATTGTGAAATGTGTTTTTTTTTATAAAGCGACAATATTTATTTGTTTTTATTTATTTATTTTTGCCTACATTACATTACATTACATTTGAGATGCCTATGATGCTGAAAAATATTGCCAAGATGGCCGCTTTCTAGGTTTTGGAACAGAGCTACAGTCTCAAAGGATGAGAAGGGAAAGGAAAATCATTTCAATTTGCCAGTAATATTGAGTCAGCTTTATAATCTCCGCTTAACTGACTTTAATGTGGCTGGTTTATTGGTGGAGATTTCTGATATCAGGCAAGAGGGAGAGCTCTTGATTAGGTTTACTCACTGTGGTCTCTCTATTTCTTTTGCAGTGATGAGGTGGAGAATTCACAGTGTGCCCTGAGGCGGCAGAGAGAGCACTTTTACTAACAGACACATTTTCCTTTTTCCTCTCCTCAAAAAGCAAAGGCTGTATTTTCATGTGGAATTACAGTACACTTAGCTAAGAAAGTACTGGCTAATATAAGGTTACTATATGGGTGTGGTGGTGGCCAAGAACAGGCAGGACAGGTAGGGAACAAATAATTATATATTTATTTCTACCAAACAAAACGGACCAAAAATAATATACATGGTCTCCAAGTACAAGTCTCCATACAAAAAGATGGAAGTTAACTGAAACTAACACAATTAAACAGGCCAAAAAAATATTATATGTACACTGTAAAAAAATAAAATAACAATAAATCATGATTTGTTATCATAATGTTTCTTTTTTTCTTCTGTCAAATAAACTTAGTTATACCATGGTCTGGGTGAATACTCGATTCTGATTGGCTGCAGGGTGTCCGTTAAGAAGTGATAGAGGACACCTAGTAAACTGCCTGTTTACCATTCGAAAATTAATAAAATAAATGCGCTGCCTACAACAGCTGTGAGTAACCATAGCAACAGGCAGTCAAGTATCCGTTAACAATTTGCTCTATAAAAACAAACATCTAACGCTAGTTATGTAGTATTGTTACATTCTGCTAAGAACCAATCATATGCCATAGACATAATATCCTGTGTTCTTATTGGCCATGTCACATCATCATCAGCAATATGAAATAGCTCTGGAGAGTTCATAGTTCAGTATTCATCCAGCGAGATAAGAGTGAGCACTTTGCCAGTGTGATTTTGAGTTAATAAATCCTCATGATAAAAACGAATTCAGCGTGCACCCAGTCTCCTTGAGTACTCCATCGTAATATAAACAAAAGCTTTAGAGAGTTAGATATTACATAGCCTACTAATACAACAATGAGCGACTTCGTTATTTCGTTATTTCATCCATCTCTCACGGACTGACGGAGCCCAGTAAGCCCGCAGATTGTCTCGCATCGATGGCCTGTCACCCACATTATTTGACGGTTTTAAAATGTTTTATTTGGCAAGTGACCATGGTATAAGCGGGTTAATGCCCTGTCCATTGACAGGTTTTAATAGAGCTTCAGCGGAGGCAGACCGTCCTCCGTTGCGCGTGGCCGCGTTTCACGCCTCCGCCGTCATCCATTAAAACCTGACAATGGACACCTAGTCGGGCATTAACCCTTACATAATTTATGTGGTTCCAATAACATAATACTTTGAGTTTCTGATTATTAAATCAATCTCCTTCATTGTATTAACTATTTTTTATTTTCAATGAACTTAAAGTTCAAACTCTGGGTTTAACCAGACAGTTACACGAACTTCGACCAATCAGATGCATCACTGTGGGATTGGTTGTCAGGATTGTGGGTAATGAAGTAGTTATCCAATATATCTCAATAAAAGGCATTTATTCTTAAAACAAGGTTCAGTGCCCCATGAACTTTTGCCGTTTTAAGTCTACCATGTATGGTTACGTTTTAATGGGTTATGTTCCAACTGTCAATGGAGATATTGTGTTGAATTTTACTTCCGGCACCAGCTGTGGGCAGGGACTGTGATGTGTGATGTGCATTGGATGTATGTCAAAAGCGTCAATATATGATGCCTTGGGATGAGACCAGGCTGGTTTGTTTCAGGGTGGTTAGCAAGAAATGTATTGTACTGTATTTTAACACTTATTATGGACTCAGATCATCTCAGATCCACAACACAAGCGATGTTTGCTTTGTGAACACAAAAGACTTGACTGTGTACCATTGTTGTGCTTATTGGATAATTTAGTTATCATAGCAACATGGCAATGTCAGACTTTTTAGAATCACCTTATATGCAAGGAGGGCATATGAGCAAAATAATAACTGCTTATGTCAATTTTATTACTTAGCCAATAAACAGTAATTTATGAAATTTAAGTTGAAATGCATATGTAACTTACAATAACAACAAAAAACATCAGTTTTTACTTCATTTTGATGTACCCTTTAACACATTCTGTTGACTAGTAACGTTTCACCTACATGTCTACTAACTCTTCGAGTGTCGTTGACTATCTGGTAGGGTTAGAAGTAAGTTGACATGTAGATGCAACGTTACTTATAGTCAACAAGCACGCATTCAAAAGAGAAAGTATATAGAGGTGTTAAAATATTCTACAAGTAGACTGTTAGTGTTCCTTGACTGTTAGTTCTCCTTTATCAGTCTCCTAATGATTGCAGTATTGTCATCTCTCTTGTGTCTCCCGAAAGCCAACAAAGCCGGTGATTAGAATAAAAGATCATTAGAACTCAAACAGATTTTATACAGGAGAAAAACTGACAGCTTTGTCCATAATTCATTGAGGCCTACATTTTAAAGCTCTTGATTCTACTTTGTACTTGTTGTAATGAAAGGTTTCCATAGTACTTATGTGTGTGGATTAACTAAGGTCTGTAGTTAGTTTATTAAGCCTATTACTATTTGTAGGCTAATTATCATTGTAAAGACACATGTGCTTTTAAAACAGAGGATCTGTCTGAATTCTGGCTGTAACCAATTGATATAAATCAAATTGGTTGAGACCAAATATGGTCTTTTCACAGTTTATACCCCAATGTCATTGATGAAGAGAGTGCAGAAGTACGTAACCATTGAGGGTGCAGTCTTTTGAGGCAGGGACTAGACTGAGAAGGCGGACATAAGGTGACTTAACAAGCTCTTTCTGAACGGATTGAGAAGAACAGCCAGTGCTTGAGTAGGAGACCAAGCCCGTCTGACTCTTGGCTGCATTATTTTGGTTTCCGTGGGTTTCACAGTTGAGTGACAGGAAGGTGACAGGTCGCAAGGGATGTGCCGGAGCCAGGTGCAGTGCAGGCCAGCATCAATCAGCTGAATGGAAGCAAGAGCAAATTAGTCATGACAGGTGAATGGCTGTATTTCAAAAAACTCTGAACGGCTCATATTGACAAACTATTTTTAGGCACCTTTATACTATTTCTTCAGGAAATGTAAGTCAAGTTAGTGCTGGTGTAATGAGAAACCAAATTTGACCAAGTCGATGTAAAGTTGACAAGTTATTAAGTGTGCAAGAATATCTATAAATCTGGAAATATTCGAAACCCTCAGCATTGCAGGTAACCGATGACATATTCTCCTTACAAGTTGTTGTTTTGTGATACAAAGAGGGACAATTAGGCAATAGAACACACGACTGAGACTAATCAGACTCACAATTATTTGTTATATTTAACAAAATAATCTTTAAAACCCAACAAACAAACTATGTGAGAATTGTATGGGACTACCCCGAATGGCAATATACAGTACACTGAGCTGGAGGACCAAGACCACTCAATACTAACAGCTCTTGTTTCATTTGGGAAACACTGCCATAATATTGAGAAATATTGTCAGTTTTACTGCACTGACACTGATAAGAACAAACTCTTATGCTCTGATGTAGAGCATTTTTTCAACTTAATGATTTCCATTACATGAGAGTACAGTAGATGTTAAAACTTCATTTGGATTTGTACTCGGCTTTCGCCATGATAAGCACAAACTAAGAAGTAGCTTTACAGTAACCTATGCTTCTCCATCCATTTACGCTTCTTTCCAAATGGTGATGTGACTCTCCCTCTGTCCGGTGTTAATGACTGCAGTATTCTTAGCACACACAACGGCTGCAACTACAGTGTGGTCTCCCTAGTGGACCAGCACGACAACCGTCTGGATTGAGCCGAGTAGGGGTCATCTCTTGGGTTTTCAAGTGGGCACCTTCCGTCCTTTATGTTTCGTCGACTAGCCCACAACACCTCAACAGGGTTCGACAGTGACTGTGGCGTCCCAGAGTCACCACCCTCCATCCCCCACTCAACTCAGCCCAGCTTACTGACCTCTACATCCCTCCTGCTGCTGAGGTTGCTCCTTCCTCGTAGTTCACAAGTGACCTTACCACATCTCACAATCTCTGTGCAACCCAACCATATGCGCCAACCCAGATGACTATGGCTGTCGAGCCCCACTGTCTTCGTTAAAGTAGGTTCAGTGGTAGTAGTTTCGTATGGCATTCTACCTACTGCAAAACACAATATCTGTCCAAACGCCACCCCTCATTCATGCAATATACACAGGGACGTAATAACTGTAATAACTATGCAAACTATACAAATAAACCAACAGACTCTTCGAGTTTTTCAATAATTCTACAAAACCAGAGTGGCAGCCTGTACACAGCCAGCCAGAATCTTTCCGTCTCAACCACAGCCATTTGCTGTTCCTCTTTGCTGCTTCAGATAATTCTTTACTGTGCGACGCAACTCTTGGCCTCTGAATCCGACGTCTCTGAGGAACCGGGTTGTAGAGTGTGCCACAAATCCTCGACAAACCACTTCCACTGGATAAACCTGGACTCTCCATCCTCGCTGTTCTGCTTCAATGGCCAGATGAGCATACCACAGTTTCTTCCATTTACAGCATCCTCCCATGGCACTGTTAACTCTATCAGTTGAACAATGCATGTTGATCGAGACCACAAAACAATAATATAATAATATAATATAATTGATAATTTTTTCAACTTCAACTTTTTCACAGCCATTTCCCATTATGAAAACTTACTGCAGTCCAACATTTCAATGGATAATTCCTTTCGTTTTTTTAATTTTTTTAATTTATTTTTTTACATTTTTTGTCTATGCACTCAGTTTGGTGAATGTGATTTTACCAAGTACGGCATGTTCCCGGAGCATCAGTTTTGTTGATCCTGGAACAACCAATCAGATTTGAGGGACAAGTTTAGATTTTATGTCAATTTATGTCTTACAGCCAGAGTTCATTTTGCGCCGGAGTTCTCCTTTAAGAGCAAGAAAGAAAAGGGAGACGCCAACATTTTTCTTCATGCATAACATTGTCATTTTAATGACTCATTGTTTTCTAATGTGCAGTGTAATAGAGCAGGATTCGGGATTCAGTTTGGGTTAGTATTTTTATTACTTTATTGGGTTGTATAAGTACTGGTTAATAATAATAGGACATTGGGTATAATCCTTGGGTAGGTGCTGGTCAGTCACTAAAAAATATTACCAACACAATCTCTCTCTCTCTCTCTCTCTCTCTCTCTCTCTCTCTCTCTCTCTCTCTCTCTCTCTCTCTCTCTCTCTCTCTCTCTCTCTCTCTCTCTCTCTCTCTCTCTCTCTCTCTCTCTCCATTTCTTATACCTTTGCCTCCCTGGAACACTCAAGCACATCACACGGATTACACCTGATCCTTGGCAAACAACATTCCTCATCAGCTCTTGAGTGCAAACAAAGATCATATCATCCTGTTGATAAAATGCTGACGCTGCTTTCTCCGCAAGCTTATTAGCTGTGATAAGTTATCTGATTATGCTGATAGACTCCATGTATTGACATTTTCTTCACATAAACATTCTTCCCTTACCTTCTACAAGAGGCTTTGAAGTCCCTCTTTGAGGATTCACATCAAAGCTATGAAGAGAATACGTGAAGAGGGAGGAGTACAGAGAAAGGTCTTTCACTAACCCCGAGCACAGAAACCATTCCTCTAAGATCAGCTGTTTATGTGTGTCATCTTTACGCCAAAAACCTTTATACGACATGCCTTGCATTACTTTACACATAAATGTTCACAAAAATACTATACTTTTAAGTCACATTTTTCTTCAAACCTGATATAAAAGAGTTGATATTGTCATTGTTTTCATCATTACAAACAAAAAGACATTCATTTACATTCATATGGGCACAAACTTGCAGACAACATGGAGGTTCTGTCTTTTGTCAACACATTGAAATTCAATAACTTTCGATGGATAACTGAAGTGTTGTCTGGGAAATAGGCCTTATAATGTTTCACGCCGGATGTTGTTTACTGTATCTGTGTTTGCTATCACCCATTTTGGCCATAATAGAGAGAGTCATTTCCTGTGCTGATGACTGGACTTTTTAAGACTTGTTTTTTTTCCCTCTCTGTTCTGAAGGAAATCAGTGTGGGCAGAGAGCCTGATAATTGTCCTGTGATATTAGATAAAATGGGAGGCATAAATATTTCATGGTTATCATTTCTCTCTTGTCATCCCTGAGCGCTTTCGTACATCTTTTGTCGTACATCCGGAAGAGTTGAGAATGCATTTGTTTTAATTTACAGCATCTGCAGATACGACATAACGGGTACCCGTTGGCCAATTGACACATTCTTCTACACCTGTTGTTAGCACACAGATATTTTGATCAGGTTTGGAATGACATGAGTTAATGCTGCCACAATTAATATTTTTTGGGTGAACTTTAAGATGATTTAGATTAAAGGGTTTTTACACAAAACATATGCGATTTTGGCCGTTCAATGAAAGCTTTAGCTTAAGTTCTGTCAGGAAGACTCAATCAGCGCGTCACGTATTGTCTCATTCCTATCCAATCAGGTGTTAACAATCACAGTATAAAAGATCGGTACTTACACTTGTCTGAGTTCGCAGATGCTGACGCTGCCATTCATGCTCTCGCTCAGTTGCCAGCAGCACGTTTCAGGAAATGCATATTGTTTTCTATTATTGAGTTCGGACAATGGATATGTCCCACCGTATCTCCTGCTACACGTGCTGCCCCGTGTTCAGCGCCGCATCTCCTCGTCTGCACAGTGGTCTCAGGAGAGTTCTATTAAACAAGGCCTTTCATGAGAAATTCTGCTCCTCCAGGCCTAAACGCCCTGGGTATAACCAATCCGTTAAATGTTTACGTTGTCAAAAGCCTCAACAGCGTCAGCTCAGCCAGGATAATACGGCAGGAAGAGAACTATGTCATCCTCAAACAATCTGTCCAGCAAAGGACCTAGCCGCCTGCACGGGCGCATTATCGCGCAGATCACCGATCCACCGACATGAATCAACAACTCTGCAAGTCACGAGAGGCGATGTTCCCTCGCTGGTCCAAGTTCAAGCTCCATTTCCAAGGCTTTCAGGTCGGGTTTCAAGTTTTGGTTGGCGCTCCCACCAGCTACTGTTAATATGTCCCCTCTATCATGATTAAACTTCATCCAGGTAAGTATTCTCACTTGTTTACTACACCAGCGGCAGAGTTCAAATCGGAGTCCACGGTGACGTGGCGAACATGTTTATCCTGATCTGCAGACTGCAACGGTGCCGCGATAGCTCGCCTTAAAGGGAAATGTTCATTGCAAGTGTAAGCAAGTTTCTAATAATAAATAAATAAATAAATCTAATAATATCAGCGACAGCATTGTTGATATCATGCTCTTGCGGACATGTTTGAAAATAGCCTACCTCTAACAACCGATCTGATTCAATATGAATGAATGAATAAATAAACCTGAGTTAAAGGGAAGTCGTTCAGTTGGCTGTTATGCATACCTTATCGGATATCTCTTCAATGGCAGTTAATTACATATTTGCTTAAGTGTTGGTATTTCACAAACAACTATTTCAACATATTTAGGCTACTTTAATTCATTATAAGTCCCTTAATGAAATTAGATCTACAATATTGGAAATGTGCACAATCGTTGTACTATTCAAACTTTTGTAATGATTTTGGCCAGACTGAATCAACCGTCCTCCAAGGACTCGGACCCCCCCCCCCACACACACACACACACAAACACACACACACACATACACCGCCACACACATTCTTCCACTCACTGGAGTGAGATCATGTTACAAGACTGTGGAATGTGCTTTATGTCTCTGACCCAAGAGATGGACTTTTCTGTGTTAAAAGACATTTAACCAGATATATTCATCTGTGTTTCTATGTATGTTTATTTTTCCCCAGGTCACGGTGAAATATCTTTGTTGGTTGCAGCATAAAACAGGAATTAGAAATAACTTCCTTAGGCATTGTAAACAGAAGTATATGTTCATTTAATGTAACATAATGCTCCTTGGTGTCTCTAGAATACGTACCAGATGAACGACCCGAATATGTACAGAGATGTAAAGTAAAGTGTGTTTTTAATATGTTTTACTGCCTGTCCAATCTTAATTTGGTTATCTAGATCAGTAAAGGCTAGATTAATCTTCTAAGCTCACTCAAGGTTCGTTTCGTCTGCTCTTCGAGTCATTCTATAGCGGTCGTTAGCGTCCTTAAGGTTTTGGCGCGGTCGCAAAATATATTGTATCATTGTGTTGTGTTAACAAAGCAGGGTCATCAAGGCAGATCTTATTGTTAGGCGATCACGCCGTTCCTGAGACGTTAATCCGGCTATCAATCGTCTTCAAAATTATAATTAAGGTTGAGATTATTCCTGCAATGAAAGCCATAGCAATGCGCTTTCACTCTTTGTTACCGGCTTTCAGATGACTTTTGGCCTTCAGCAACCCACATTTTGTTGTTTGTTAAATTAGTAATGTTTTGCTTTTCTTTCAGATTCCTGTTTACACTTCCTAATCACTACCGATTTTCCTCCTTGTCTACAATTACAAAACTGTAATTTAACATTCTTCCATTCATAGTTAGCTCGCAGGCATTCAAATTCAGGCAAGTATTTTAATACTAATTATCCAAGTCCGTTCACCGTACCCTCTCTCGGTTTGCTACTCGAGGCATAGCCAAGACCTGTAGTAAACCTCGGATAAACGCCTGCCAATCACAGTGCATCACAAGATCAAAAAATGTGTATAATTGTGCCTTTGTCGCAGGATATTTGGTGGGTCTCTCCGATGTGTTCGGATCAGAATTCCCCACAGATAATTTTGAATAGCATGTCGGAATGATAATTTCGAAGATCATTATGCATATCGTTCTGCCTATCCCTTTGGATGCGGCAGGGCAGTTACTCCTGGCTCAGGGGTGGGAGTTTCAACACTTCGTTTTGCAGCTTCGATTACCTCTCACCAACAATGTTAATCTTTTCGCTTGTTCAACCGGCATCATTCAAGATGGAGAGACTCAAGCCAACATATAGAAAACATTCTGAATGGTTATTCATGAATTATGTAGCTCATCGTAGCTATCTCAAGTCACTAATTAGCTTATTCTGTCTCAATATTCTTTAAATCATGTTCTGTGGGCAGGATTCATGCAAATTTAGGTCAGGATGCACTAACCCAGGAGGAATTTTGTTTGCTTCCCTCAGAGCTGTTCTAGCTTTAAAAGGCAATTCTTAAATTTCTCCCATTGCTTGAACTTCGAAGCGTCGTAACCTCGAAGATATTGGTCCCGTTTATACGATGGTAGCCAGTCACCAGGGCAGCAGTGGCTCAGAGGTCATGGAAGTTGTCTACAAACCAAAAGGTTGGTGGTTCAATCCACGGTACCACCTGACCAAGTTTCGAGGTGTTTGCGGGCAAGACACCTAACCCCAGCTGCTCCCAACAAGCTGGATGGCGCCTCGCATGGCTGACACCGCGTCGGTGTATGAATGAGGCAAATGTAAAGCGCTTTGGTGACTATTGGGTCTGTGAAAGCACTATATAAATGCAGTTCATTTATTCAGATGGTAGCTGTCTGTTACAGCGTTCATGGCTCATGCTTCCAGGGGATTCCCTCCAGGAGCTAAATACACAGATTTTCCCCATGGTCTTTTTCCGATCTGCCTTCCTCACCTAATTTATTTACTCTCTTTTTAGAACTCTAAGAATGACTTTCTAGGCTCTGTATCACATTATCAATATATAAATTAGTAATCAATTAGGTTCCTGGTAATCTATGATTAATTTCTTAATTCCCCTCCATTTATCCTAACTAAAGAGCACTTCTCTCTAACCATAGTTCAGGACTCAAGTTCCTGCCCTCAAAGCTGCTGCTTATCCCCCTCCCTGTATGCTGGTTAAGCATTCTGGATTGGGGCAGCCACCACAGCAGCTGAATGAGGAGAGTCTACAGATGCTATCAAAATGATGGGAAGATGGTCTTCCTCAGCTTTTGAATCCCACATAAAGAACTTATTCTTAAATTATCATTGAAGCCCAGCAATCTCTCCATCAATAATCCAGGTAAATCCTCTCGCAACTACTGGTGGTGGTGGTACTACGTTATCTACTGGAGCGCAGTTCAAATTGCACTATCTGATAAAGCCCCTCCGTATTTGTCTCTGTGTTTTGTCCGCGGTGTCTCCGCTTGTCTTCTGTCTTTATGCGATCCTCCTCGGCCACTAGTTTAGCCGTGGTCCGTGCAGGCTATCGTGGCTTTGTCAGCACGGTCCATCGTGGCCTGGTCTGTTTGGTTTAGTGGCCTCGTTTCGTGATTTGTCTTTCATGTGGCATTAGCGGCCGGTGTGGCTCCTAAGCGGTCTCGTCTCTGTGGTCTCCCATGGCCGTGTGGCCTACTGTGGCCTTGTCCTCTAAGGTCCATCGTGGCCTAGTGACCTCTTAGGGGTCTTGGTTTTATGTGGCCCTACAGCCGTGTCTATGCTTAGCTCGTTATGTGTGGCCTCTAGTGGCTCTGTGGCCTATTGAAGCCTGTCCTATATGTGGCCATTCGTGGTATATGGTCCATCGCGACCTTCCGTGTGGCTTAGCAGCTCTGTCTCATAGGTTTGTCTTCATGTGGCATTAGCGGCCGGTGTGGCTCCTAAGCGGTCTCGTCTCTGTGGTCTCCCATGGCCGTGTGGCCTACTGTGGCCTTGTCCTCTAAGGTCCATCGTGGCCTAGTGACCTCTATTGGTCTTGGTTTTATGTGGCCCTATGGCCGTGTCTATGATTAGCTCGTTATGTGTGGCTTCATGGCCTTTTGAAGCCTGTCCTACATGTGGCCATCCGTGGTCTGTGGTCCATCGCGACCTTCTGTGTGGCTTAGCAGCTCCGTCTCATAGGTTTGTCTTCATGTGGCATTAGCGGCCGGTGTGGCTCCTAAGCGGTCTCGTCTCTGTGGTCTCCCATGGCCGTGTGGCCTACCGTGGCCTTGTCCTTCAAGGTCCATCGCGGCCCAGTGACCTCTAGTGGTCTTGGTTTTATGTGGCTCTATGGCAGTGTCTATGTCTAGCTCGCTATGTGTGGCCAACCACGGCCTTTGTCATGTGGCTCATTGCCTGCGGTCAAGCTGACCTTGTGTTTTATGTGGTCTATCATGGCCTGTGGTCAAGCTGACCTTGTGTTTATGTGGTCTATCATGGCCTGTGGTCAAGCTGACCTTGTGTTTATGTGGTCTATCATGGCCTGTGGTCAAGCTGACCTTGTGTTTATGTGGTCTATCATGGCCTGTGGTCAAGCTGACCTTGTGTTTATGTGGTCTATCATGGCCTGTGGTCAAGCTGACCTCGTGTTTATGTGGTCTATCAAGGCCTGTGGTCAAGCTGACCTTGCGTTTATGTGGTCTATCAAGGCCTGTGGTCAAGCTGACCTTGTGTGTATGCGGTCTATCATGGCCTGTGGTCAGGCTGACCTCGTGTTTATATGTCTAGCATGATGGGCCAATGGGCCCGGTTCTATAAAATAAATACAAATATATAAATTAATAATTTTGTAAATAAATATCTTATCTGTATTCTTCTTTCTCGTTTCAGGTACCGCAAGACCCACGACTGGTGGGTATATTTATTTACAGTTCTTTGGGGGTGGGCCCCGTCCTTGTGGAATTATTCTTCCACTTCTCTTCGGGGGTCGGCTGCGCCCCCACCTTCATCTCAGGCGGGACATGCAGATTCGGCTAACCTCGCTTTGCTCGCTAAGGACGGGGCCTACGCCAAAGAACTCATAAATTTATGCTTGCTGAGCTGTCAATAAATGTATACTGCTTTTCAATTTATCTCCCGAGTCTTTCTGGTAGAAATGAAAGCTTTAGCTTAAGTTCTGTCAGGAAGACTCAATCAGCGCGTCACGTATTGTCTCATTCCTATCCAATCAGGTGTTAACAATCACAGTATAAAAGATCGGTACTTACACTTGTCTGAGTTCGCAGATGCTGACGCTGCCATTCACCTCCATCCTCCCCAACCACCACCAAGATGGTACCTTCCCCTCCATCCTCCCCATCACCACCACCAGGATGGTCCCTTCCTTACCTCCAGGGGGTCGGCTGCGCCCCCACCTTCATCTCAGGCGGGACATGCAGATTCGGCTAACCTCGCTTTGCTCGCTGAAGGACGGGGCCTACGCCAAAGAACTCATAAATTTATGCTTGCTGAGCTGTCAATAAATGT
>JAQIUQ010001341.1:0-18900 GCA_030378365.1 Hybognathus amarus
GGCGTCACCTGATCTGACGCCTTGGAAGCATTTGACCAAGCTTCAATATCTGACGCTTCGGGCGCCCTCTAGCGATCAGTCCATGACGCCCTAGGATCGCGGTGTAACCCTACCCTACCCCAGACCTAAACCTAACCGCGTCATCCAACTGACGCTAAAGGAAAGCGTCAGTTAGATGACGCTGTAGGATCGCGTCATGAACTGACGCCGAAGGGCGCCCAAAGCGTCAGATATTGAAGCTTGGTCAAAGGTGACGAGTTGGGGTGAGAATGTGTTGCACGCGCACGCGTTCTAGTACAGTCTATTGCCGTTGCAGCGTCTATTCATTCCGGTGAAATCACAAAATAAAATGAGCACAAACTTAGAAAGGTTGACTTACTAGTCCATCAACAAGATCGCCAGGTCAGCATCACCGTTGCATCCAGTGCTGCTTTTGAGCTCGCGCCAATGAGTATAAAGCTCGACCAGAGCGGGACTCCTGTCAGGTTTCTCACGCAGTCAGATTCTCTTTTCCTTTTCCTAGTCTTCCGACCGCGTTTTGAAACTAGCAGGCGGGCTCCGAGTTTTGAAACAAAATAGACCTAGCCTACAAACATAATCATATGCTTATAATAGGCATCGTGGAGGAAGATCAGTGCGTCCACAGTGGATAGACTGAGGCGTGTTCTCCTCTCTGCCAGCCACCCGCGATGGACTTTGCACGCAGCAGCCAGACTTTCTTTACGGTGAACAGCAGCGATGATTATAATAATTTGTTTGTTTTTTTACTGGGTGGAAAAGATTAAGCCCGAGGTCCGACCCGACCCGAGTCATTTGCTTATATTTTCGACCCGAACCCGGCCCGAACCCGCGGGTCCCGTCGGGTTTGTCGGGCCGGACCCGACCCGTTGAGAACTCTAGTCTGGCTTGCCAGGCTACATGATGAGATCTCGAAGTCCTGGAATTCTCCCATGTCTTCCCATGAGCGCTCGCAGATTTCATCCACCTTTCTTCCCCTCGAGGGTGGGTATTTGACGTGCCCAGCTGCCGGTAGGTACACTGGGCTCCCCCCGGTTGAACGCTCTGTTGCAATGCTACTGTGTCCACAGGGTGCTTCTTCGCGGCGAGCCTAAGCACCCATCCAAAGCCTGTGATTTTTCGTCCCCGCTAGTGGCAAAATCTTACAGTGCGGCAGAACAGCGGCCGCTTCACTGCATGCTTTGGCCATTCTGCTGGTCTACCAGGCCCAGATGCTCAAACTTTGCCCCATGCAGAGGAACTCTTTTCTCTGTATGGATATCGAAGCTCGAGTCGCCATGCACAGCTTACGAAGCGAGCGCACACAGTCTCTAATGGCTTGCCTGAAACAGTTCGAAGGCAAGAGTGCAGTTCCACTGAAACGTTTTCAGAGGCTCCTGGGGCATATGGCATCTGCAGCAGCTGCAATGCCGCATGGATTGCTTCATATGAGACCACTTCAGCTTGGGCTTCGGACCGAGTCCCGAGGTGGACATGGCAACACAGCACTCTCCGAGTACCAATTGCTCTGACTTGCCATCAGACCTTCACCCCGTGGTCGAACCTCAGTTTCCTACGGGCCGGATTCGCCCTGGGACGAGCTTCCAGGCTTGTTGTTGTAACGACAGATACCTCCACCACGGGCTGGGGTGCCATGTGCAATGGATGTGCTGTCGCGGGCTCCTGGACAGGACCCCAGCACCTATGGCACGTCAAATGCCTCGAGTCTGCTGGCTGTACAGCTCGCCCTGCGCCACTTCCGAGCCATGCTCAAGGGTCAGCATGTACTTGTCTCGTTCAGACAATACCACGACTGTAGCATACATCAACTGTTGTATTCTCCTCAGGTGAGCCTCATAAGCCCTGAATTCCTCCATCACTCCTGACGTTGGCGCCAGTGTCTATTGCCTGCGCGTCAGCTGGGTGCCTCCCATGTGCATGGTCCCTCCCCTGATTGATCCCCACATGTGTATCTTCCACTGTAAGCCTCTCTAAGCATGTGTCTTTCACTCGGCAAGCCACCTTGCCACCCCTAGGGTCTGAAATTGTCCACCTGCGGATGAGACACCCCAGTGATTCCCCATATGAATCCCTCTGGGTCATATATGTGTATTCCTTAAGTTTGGCAATAATTTCAAATTCCATTCAAACTTTGGCATATGCTCACCAGTGTACCTTGGTATTCCTGTGCTAGTCTCACAGGGATCACAGATTTACGCAGGACACTGGAAGACAGCTGAGAAGGTGGTGTGATTAGACGGGTATCCCCATTCGTCGTCATCTGACGGAACTGGAGTTCCGAGTCCGTCTTCCTGCCACTTTCCGCTGTGCCGCGATGGATCGCCTTTCCTCAGTCTTGGCTCCTCAGCGAAGAAACATGTCTGTATTGCTACCAGCGTCCTCATTTTCTACTCACAGGTGAGGCGGAGTTACGCTATGCAAAATACGCAGACCCATGGCATTTCTTTGCCATTGGCTCGTTTTATATTGATCAGAGCTGATAGGCTTTCTAAGCGAAACTAGAGTTCTCAACGGGCCTGAAAATTATTACCCGACCCGACCTGGCCCGTGGCTTTTGAAGCCCGACCCGATGTAACCCGACACATCAACATGAATTATCCGCCCGAACCCGGCCCGCGGCCCGACTCGGGACGCGCACGCGTTCTAGTACAGTCTATTGCCGTTGCAGCGTCTATTCATTCCGGTGAAATCACAAAATAAAATGAGCACAAACTTAGAAAGGTTGACTTACTAGTCCATCAACAAGATCGCCAGGTCAGCATCACCGTTGCATCCAGTGCTGCTTTTGAGCTCGCGCCAATGAGTATAAAGCTCGACCGAGAGCGGGACTCCTGTCAGGTTTCTCATGCAGTCAGATTCTCTTTTCCTTTTCCTAGTCTTCCGACCGCGTTTTGAAACCAGCAGGCGGGCTACGAGTTTTGAAACAAAATAGACCTAGCCTACAAACATAATCATATGCTTATAATAGGCATCGTGGAGGAAGATCAGTGCGTCCACAGTGGATAGAGCTGAGGCGTGTTCTCCTCTCTGCCAGCCACCCGCGATGGACTTTGCACGCAGCAGCCAGACTTTCTTTACGGTGAACAGCAGCGATGATTATAATAATTTGTTTGTTTTTTTACTGGGTGGAAAAGATTAAGCCCGAGGTCCGACCCGATTCATTTGCTTATATTTTCGAACCCGAACCCGCGGGTCTCCGTCGGGTTTGTCGGGCCGACTCCGACCCCGTTGAGAACTCTAAGCGAAACCCCATTCGTCGTCATCGGACGGAATGTATCCGTTCCCTACTCAGGGAACGCGGGGTTACATTCGTAATCGAGACGTTTTTCTTCATTAACGCACAACACTATTTACATAGGTTCACACTTACATATAAGTTAGATATGTGTATGTTGCTTGTGTAAAAAAAAAATTGAATCTAACTTAATAATTTTTTTCATAATTGAGCCAAAACCAAAATGTGTTGGGTTGTGCCCCGCTCTCCTCTCATGCTGATGGGATAGATTGTTTATGACATGTGAATTAAATAGATCATTTGAACGTTCTCCTCCCGAACTTTAATGAAACTTTTAATCATTTTATGTTTTACGTGTGTTCTCTGATTAAGCCCATTAACAAGTTAGCAAGAGAGTGGTGAAAGTTTACATTTTGTAAAATATATATTATTTACTATACATGCATACAACCATTCAGATTAGCACGTCTGCAAAATGTTGGTATGTTCATAAATATAAAATCGGATGATTTTTCATGTTGCTGATATCTTCTTTGTTAAAGGGGATCTGTTCACCAAATACAAAAATTGTGAACCAGACTACAGACTACAAGAGACAGGAGCATCATGCCGGGGGTTAATGGTCTTTTAATCAAACTACTGGAATTCCTGAAGAAATCATCTCTTTTCCAATCTCTTCCATTGAGCATTTTGTTGATCGGATTGGAGGCCTTGATGGATCAACACTTTCTCATGCCCATGCAACAAATATTTGAATATACCGTTAACTTTGGGCATATTCATTGGACCTGTTTTGTTTACTTTTTGTTTAATGTTCCTCATTTTAAGGCCTTTTAGACATGAATGGTTTCATTGCCCGGATAGAGAGAAAGATGATAATCAGACAAACTGGCCTACAGCTCTCGTATCTTGTCTGATTCCACCTGTAATGTGGATCTTCACCTTGTTACTTGATGGACATTATTTAGCTTGTGGCATTGCAAGCTGTGATGGACATTATGTTTTTGATGAGAAGCTAAACATATCGTGGTGTAAACCCATTTCAGAAGATAATAACACGTGGCCATGCAACTCTCATAGAAATATACATGACACATATATAAATTTTCATAGATCCAAGGTAAATATAATACAATCTTTATCTTGAGTACATTATTATAATACACATTCAATTAGTTTTGTCTGTACCTAATGCTAACAAAGTAAATGAAACATGTTATCTGAAATACAATACTTAATATGATTACATGGATTGTTCTTCTCTTATATTGTTTTTTTTTTTCTTTTCTTTTAGGTTTTCGGTTATGTCATGATTTCTGTCTTCAGTGTCTTGGCAATTGTTTTTGTTGGTATTCATGACTGTTGCACATCTGGAAAATGTGACCATTTCCGAAGTCGCTGTTTATGCGGTCAAAGACTTCATGCTCCCAACCGCACCCAAACGTCTAGTCCAACAGGGACCCACAATGGACGTAATAGCGGACAGCAGGACAATTTAGACCTTCCTGATCGCACCAGCAATGCTTCTGGCCCACCGGAATAATTTATTTTGTTGTTGCATTTCAGAGTAAGGATAAGCAGATACATTTGTGTAACTCACTAACAGTTTTGGGGGTAATGCATTAAATTTACAACAAAATCTTAAATAAGTAATGCAAGTTCTCCCCTTTGTTGACTAATGGGAGTTTAGACATTTATACACAGATTTAGTATTCCTCAAAATGAATAAAAACAGAGAAATGCAAACTCTGAATACTACGCAAACCAACAAGTATGCTGAATAACACAAATATACTTAATTATATTAAAATTAAATTTTCTAATTCAGCCATACAAATATGCAACATCTAAGCTGCCCCCCTAATGTGCAAATGTGAATTTGCATTTCCTTCAGCCTTATTCATCCTTATAACTCTTTTTAGAACAAGCTTAGCCCAGGTGAGAAAAGAAACACAATGCATTACTTTCCATATAGCGTAGTTACTTTTTTAGAGAGTAACCACGTTTTAATGCATTACTTTCACGTAATAGGTCCAGGTGATGAGTTTTTTTTTTGCACTACTGAACACCCATTAGGTTATTTGAACGTATGGCTTCTCTTTTAGTTGTGATTTGGATCTCACGTTTATAAGTTTTAAAAGTTAAATGTAAAGTTTAATTTAATAATTGAATGGTGGCACAAACAGGTGGTGGTCCTGCACCCCCACCTTAAACCCTGGCAGAAGGCCTGGCCCTTGGGTTGTATGTGAATTGATCCATTGTGAAGGGCATTGCTGACCTTGCATAAAATCTCTAATTGCAGGCAAAAGAGAACTTGATCACTGGCCTTTCTTTACAAAGAACAATTAAAATAAAACTCAAAGAACTAAGAATATTTGTATTGTCTAAACAATTAAAGGGATGATGTATACTTTTTTGGTTATTTTATGATCTAAAATCAATATTTTTATTAATAAAAATATCCAGGGTGTAAAAATATCTCTGCTATCTGACTTATTCTCGATGAACGGAGAATTTATTATCTTTATATGGCCTACATGGGACGGGTATAATTTATTTCTTTAAATACATGGCTCTTAAAGACACATTTTGCAATGCTCACACTTGGCTCTAAATTAGGTATCATTTTGAAAGCTTACAAACTCAGAATTCGTCCTGTAAAAACCGTTTTGAAATTGCACGTGGCGTTACCATAGAAACAGTTTTTTTTATTAGGCCCCTCCCCTTTTGGGCATCATCTTTCATAATTTATTATCAAAACCTTTTCTAATCTTGACAAACATCTATTGTCAGAAAGGTCTGAGTCTCAAGGTTCCATATTTAGTGACAGAAGTGGTATTTGGACAGAAATGTATTAATTTGTTATGGCAGAATGCATACAATTAAAATCAATGGAATTCAATGGCACCCGGTGGCTATTTTTGGTATAACGCCTTAACAAAATCTCATGGGAACTTCAATTTTTGAGATATCAACTTTAAATTTGGAACACAACTTGGTTAGATATATAGCTTTCATTTTGTAGTAATTTTATAGTAAAACCTATTTAGTAAAATATTCATTTTATATACAAAAATATTGCTTTTTGAAGTGCTTTCACTTCAGTAATAATCTGCTGAGTGTTTCCTTTAAAACAAGACCAAACTTATGTATGTGTATGTTCCAAAAGGTGTATGTACAACCATTTAAGTTTGTATAGTGCATTTTAATCAGTAAATTTTATCTAAAGACCTCTAAATTAGTTTTTTCCATTTGCGCTCTAAATTACGGGCTTTCTCTCAAAACATACGTAGTATTATTGTACCATGGTGCTAAACTTTTTTCTATGACCTTTTTTTAATCTGAATGGGTGCAACAATATTCCAATGTTCTAGAGAGAATGGAGCTCGTAGTGCTAGTTAGTTCGTCTCAGTTCAAGTTCATCTCTAGTTCACTCTCTTCCTTTCTCAGCATGTTTAACGGATTATTAAAAAAAGTAAATGTTTCCCCACACACTTAAAATACAATTGTGTATCATTTCTCATAAAGTTCATAATGTCTTTATTAGTTTGCGTTGTAACGGTTTAAATGTTACATGAGTTTTTAGTCTGTATTTCTGACTATTATCTTGAAAGTTACCTGGGTCAAGTGTAGTACCTCTCAATTGCCATTTGAGGGCACTAGTGCATGGTGGCTAAGCCTGGTAACCCATGAAGAAGTGAGTTCAGTTTGGTCTGGTTTGGTAGAGGGAAACTGAATGGTTCTTCTTTATGCTACCTGCTTACCATTTGAAGTCCTGGTTTGAGAACTCATGGAGTTTATGCTCAAATGTGAGTATAGGCTAACTGCAAATCTCTGGAGGTAATTGAAATGAAAAGGTCTGATGTTAGCTGTTTTGGTTTCTTTTGTGGAAAGGACTACATGATTAGTCACTTATCACCATTGTGTCAATCCACTCTTGTTGTTCATCATCGTTTGGATGATCTGTTTCAATAGGGATCTGGCTATCAGTAGGCCTACGCTGTAGCAAGGCACCAACTTTACTATCTTCACCTCATACTCATTCTGGATTTTTGGGTAATATGATTGCGTCTGATCTCAAATATCCACTGGGTCATACTCATCCATTCACCATCATCATTTCAACTCCTCTAAAGACTGGACACTGACGATAAGTTGTTTATATTGTGGTCTCATTTACACAGAGACAAAGACTGTTGGTTTCTTTAAATTGTTTATTGTTGGGGGCAATTATAGGCATGTGTGAAATAAAATAGAAAAATTATATTTGTTGAGTGAAGTGGTTTTATTTCAGTACCAGTCGAAATTCTGTTGAGTAACATTCGAAAAGAAAGGGAGGTGTTACAGCGTTTTGTGCATCCATTAATGATGGCATTCACTTTTGTGTAGGCCTATAAAGCACAGCAAACTTAAACTCATTTTCGTTGTGCTTTTCCTCTGTAAATTATATTTACATATAATACTTTAAACTGTCTTTATGTTATCTTTTGTTGAAGGTCACTTTAATAAAAAAATAATAATAATAGGCCTAATTTACAAACAAAATATACATTTACAAAATATCCACTTTTTATATAGGTTCCGCTTTTACTATAAAATCAAATATTTCAGAACACCTGAATGATTAAAGCAACACAGATATAGAATATTACTAAATGCATGAACCATTCAATCTATTTATTGCAAAGCTCTTCTGATTGACACCTTACCTTGAAGCTTTAAAACTGTGTCTTCTCTGGAAAAAAACATTTTTGAAAAAAAAATATTTTATTCATATGCTATACAGTACTTTGTCCTCTGTAGTGGACACCAGGACTAAGTTGTTAAAACAATTCAATGACATAAAATTATATGTGTAGGCAAAAACAATGGGATTTTTTTTTCAATCACCAATACATTTTGGGGTTTCAGGATTTTTTTAAACCAAAATTTGTATAGAGATGATTCTAACTATGTTATGAAAGATATAACGGAATTAATTGATACAATTAATTTACTTTATGCAATATGGAGGTAAAATTGGCATAAATTAATATTTCCCATTCAATGCAATGTATCTATAAACAATTTAATTTGCACATTAATGTGTTCAATCAATGCCCTGTTCTGTAACAGAAAGCTATTTTTTGATTTAAAACCCCATATCATTTTCCTGAGATGTTGGTTGATGAAATACAATTGGAAAAAAAGTTTGATTTAAATTCATAATTACATTACAATATATTATCATATTTCCACAAGAGTGCTATTTGATCACTAAATGAATGTTAGACATTTTTAAAGACCAAGGACAAGTTGTTTTCATGGTGAAACCTACAAACATTTGGTATCTCTGTATTGCCCTGAATGTGCTCTTTACAGGGAATCCAGAAAAAAAATTGTGACATGCATGGTGTCAGAGATATACACGAATACATAATGTCCACTACAGTGGACAAAAGTCTATTCCTGGGTCCCAGGAGGATATTTAAGAAATATTGCATGTATACTGTGTATATATTTATATATGATTAATATTTAATTAATTTTATTAAATATATATATACATGCATGTGTGTGTGTATTTATATATAGAAAATAAAGTATACACCGTACACCACACATATATTATAAATTTAAAGGTAATGAATTACTTTACACTGTAAAACAAAATCTTTGTTTCATTTTTTCTTTTGTCAAATCAACTTAAATAGTTTATTTAGTTCAGATGACATATAATTTTGAGTTTCTGATGATTAAATCATTCTCCTTCATTGTATTAACTAACTTTTTTCCATTTCAATGAACTTAAAATTTTAAGGCAACCAACCTTACTTTTTTAAGTTAAACCAACAATATTATTTTACAGTGTAGTTACTTGAATGTATCTGTTTATCCTTACTCTGAAATGCAACAACAAAGTAAATTATAGCACTGTGCTGGTGCAATCAGGAAGCTGTATGTCCTGCTGTCCTCTATTACCTCTCCTGGGGATTTCCGACTAGACGGTCGGTGGGATGGGAGTATGACATCTATCGACCCCATAAGCATAAACACCAACTTGTGAAACGTTCACATTTTCCAGATGTGCGACAGTCATGAAATACCAATAGAGACAATTGCCAAGACACTGAAGACAGAAATCATGAAATAACCCAAACCCTAAAAAAATAAAATAAAAATAAAACAATAGAAGAACAATCATGTAATCATGATATGTATGTTGAGGCTTTTATATTTCAGATGACATGTTATTTTCGTCTTCCTTGTTAGCACATAGGTACAGACAAGATGAATTAATGTGTATTATTATGATGTACTTAAGATAAAGATTGTATATTTACCTTGGACCAATGCAAATATATTAACTGTGTTTGTATATTTCCATGAGAGTTGCTCAGACCTTGTGTTATTATCTTCTGAAATGGGTTTACACCACGATATGTTTAGCTTCTCATCAAAAACATAATCTCCATCAGAGTTTGCAAAGCCACAAGCTAAAATAATCTCCATCAAATAACAAGATGACGATCCACATTACAGGTGGAATCAGACAACATGCGAGATTGTGTCAGCCAGTTCTTCTGAGTATCATCATACTTTCCATCCGGGCAATGAAACCATTTATGTCTTAAAGGCCTTAACATCGAGGAACATTAAAACAAAAAATAAAAAGAGACAGGACCAAAGAATATGCCCAAAGTTAACATCATGTTAAAATTTTTGTTGCATGGGCATGAGAGAGTGTTGATCCATCAAGGCCTCCAATCCGAATGACAAAAAGCTCAATGGAAAAGATTGGAAAAGAGATGATTTCATCAGGAATTCCAGTATTTTCTTGAAAAAATCCTTAACCCCTGGCATGATGCTTCTGTCTCTCTTGTAGTCTGTAGTCTGGTTCACAATTTTTTATATATATGGTGAAACAGATCCCTGTATATAAGAAGATAATTCATATCAGCAAAATGAATTATCATCCGAATTCTATATTTATGAACATACCAACATTTTACAGAAATGCTAATCTGAATGGCTGTTATGTTGCATGTATATTTTCCCAGTATCGTCACTATATATATATATATATATATATATATATATATATATATATATATATATATATATAGGCCTAGGCCTCCTCTCATGCTGATGAGATAAATGTATTTACTACCACATGGTGGAATTTGACATTATTTATTTTATTTTTTCTGTAAACAAAAGTTATGGTTATCTGACGTCGGCTGATCGCTGTTGATTTTCAGAAACGTAATTTTGAGAAAAAACGGTTTAGTCCTGTCCTGTTAGCTGGACGACTGGCGCTTCTTTATTTAATGCCTTTTTTTCATATCACATATTTTAGTAATTTCATAGGTATCATTCGAAAGCTTACAAACTCAAAATTCATCCTGTGAAAACCGTTTTGAAATTGGACGATTGAGATGCGAGCAAGATCTTCTGAGCACACTGTTAGACCTTGCCAGGTTTTTTACAGTAAAATACTGGCAACACTGTTGCCAGTAATTTCTGTAAAAAAGCACTAAAACTAAGTTGTATTTTTTAGTTAACTCCAGTTTTAGTGCATTTTTAAAGTGTTGCAAGTATTTTACTACCATTATTTATTACAGTTATTTACCGTAAAGAGTAGGAAACTTTCTGTTAACCAGTAACAGTTTCTCATGCAAGGATTTTCATAGTCTTTACTGTTAAGACCACCCATCATTTTTACAGTGTAGTAAGTTTCTTCTGCATATTTGACATTTCACAGTTAGTACATTTAAGTTGACTTTCCATCATAAACCTTTTCACAATATGCAACAATTCAAAATGTTATTCAACTGTCTGATGATTTGTTGTTGTTTTTTTCATTCTTCCACTCTGTCAGATCAGGTCGTCACAGTGTCCCCCTTTCTTCTTCTTTTGCTTTTTTCTGGCCTTGTGCAGTGCTTTGGTGTGTTCTTTCTGGAGCTGGGTAACTAAAAGATCGTCTATAAATATTTCACTTTTACCAGTCTGTTTTGAGATAGATAAATCATCAAGGAGAGGCAATGTGAGACATTCAGAGGATTTCAAATCTTTAGTTACAGGCACCATTTCAAAACGTACACACCCAGCTCAGAACCCGAAAAATCTATGATGAAAAAAATTCTTGCATGGTTTCAAAACACCCTTTGTGCAGTATCTTCACGAAATATTATCAAAACTAAATTAGCGGGAGACCGTCTTCTGGCAGCGAGAGAGAAAGAGTCGGAAACGAATCGGTTACTGACCGTAACCTCGGTTCTCTCTAGATGAGGGAACGAGATTGCATAGGCCAAAAGCCGGTGAGCCCTCGCAGACCGCGCCCCAACCCGTGTCTGTCGAAATGACTTTTCGGTGAGATAGCTCCCATCATCACTCCCCATTGATACCATTTGGCTGCTTTCCAGGGCTGCAGAGCTGAGATACATGTCTGAGTCATTTTGATCAACTGGCGGCCTAGACCCAAGCCTGGCGGGACGTTCAGCCAGTGTTGTAGCGGGCGCATGTGCAGTAAAACCAGCTGGAGTACTGCTGCGGCTGAGGCCATGCCCATGTAGCCTAGCATTTTCTGAAAATTTTCAGAGCGCGTGAGGCTGTTCGCCCTGAAAGATGCGGCTGAGTCGCTGAACACGGCGCATGCGCTGTGTCAATAAGCGAGCCGTCACAGCCACCGAGTCCAGTTCTATTCCTAAAAAGTAAATATAGCCTGACTGGGCTGTAATGAGCTCTTGATCCAGTTGACGAGAGACCCAAGCTTTTCAGATGATTGATTAGCACTGTCCTGTGAGACAAAAACTCTGTATGATTGTGCCAAGATCAGCCAATCGTCCAGATAGTTCAAATATTCGCAAAACCTGATTCTTAGCGGGGCGAGCGCCGCCCATGCACGCTAGATTTCACATGCTTTATATAATCTTTATTATTTATTAGGGCCCAAGCCCTGAAAGGCGCAGAGCCCTATTGTTTTCCTTCCGATTATTTTTCAGGGCCCAAGCCCTGAAAGGGCGCAGAGCCCTATTGTTTCCTTCCGATTATTTTTTTTTTTTTTTTTTTTTTTTTTTTTTTTTTTTTTTCTTTTTCTAGCGACTATTCGGGCACTTTTGGGGCCCTTAACATGCTCGAAAACTCTTGAAACTTTGCACACGGGTCAGAACCCGCGGCCATCAGAGCCGGGCTGAAGCTGGTACCCGGGCGTGGCAGGGCGGCTCGTCAGCGCCCCCTGGAATGGGGTCCGAACACCTGGTCCATAACTCAAACACACTTGCATGTAATAATATGAAACTCGGTACACATGTCGATAGCAGAATTTCATCTATACCTCGTGTTCTTACTTTTTACCCCAGCCCAACAGGAAGTCGGCTATTGAGGTTTTTTTGTAAAACACACGCAATGAACTTTTAAATACTCCTCCTAGAGCTCTGATCCAAATTCGACGAAACTCGGTCAGCGTGAAGTCAAGACATTGAGGATGAAAGTTTGTGTGGGGATTTTTGATATCTCGAACGGTTTGGCCGTGGCGAGGAAACGAAACTATGGCGAGAAACGTGAAACAGGAAGTGTGTCATAACTTCAGCATACATTAACTGATCTGGATGAAACTTCAGCAGTGCGTTCGCTGTAAGAGGACGATCACATGGATGTGACTATTGTGAGTCAAAGTTATAGCGCCACCAACTGGCAGCAGGAAGTGTGTCACTTTCAAAATGCTTTGAAATCACCCTCTTATTTTTACCCGATTTGCTTCAAACTTCATCTGTATAATGTAAATACACGGCAGATGAAGACCTATGAATGGATTCTTGATATCTTTGAAACTGTTGCCGTGGCGACGCATCAAACTTTACCATTCTTTTAGGATGCATTCTTTTAGGGATTCGAACATTTGTCCATAAATCAAACACACGTGCATGGATTAATATGAAACTCGGTACACTCATAGATCACATCAGGCCAAACAACTTCGTGCTCTAAGTTTTACGACAGTTCAAACGGAAGTCGGGAATTATGTTTTTTTTTTTTAGATAAATGTCCTAGAAAAACATCAAATTACAACCCATGCTGTTACCAATCACCACCAAACTCGGTGTGCATGAAGTCAAGACATTGAGGATGCTAAATTCCGGACGGATTTGTGATATCTCGAACGGTTTGGCCGTGGCGAATTTTTTTGACTAAAAAAGGACACATAAAGTGTGTTATAACTTGGTTAGTTTTACTGACAGTTACAAAACTTGCCGTGTATATTGTTCTATTCAAGCCAAACAACTTTCTAATTAACAATAATAAGCTCAAACCCACAGAAAGTCAGATATTGTAGTTTGAATATGATCATGCTCTTTCTGAGCCTGAGTCTTTCTTGAGTCTCTTGACACACAGTCTGTGTGTGTGTGTGTGTGTGTGTAGGGGGAGGGGGCTTAATCATTTCACTGTGTGTCTGGCCTGCTAAAGTAAATACATTTCTTAAGCCTGGTATTTTTTAAATAAGTTTTTATTTTTATTTTTTTATAAGTAAAGGCATATAACCTGTTTAATTGTAGTGCATTGACAATAGTTTTATATAATTAGTGTATTAATTAAATTAACTTGGTCCATAAATCAAAAAGGAAGTGTGTTAAAACTTCTGCATACATTAACTGATCTTGATGAAACTTCAGCAGTGTGTTCGTTGTAAGAGGCCGATCACATGGATGTGACTATTGTGAGTCAAATATATAGCGCCACCAACTGGAAGCAGAAAGTGTTTCACTTTCAAAATGCTTTGAAATCACACTCTTACTTTTACCCGATTTGCTTCAAACTTCATCTGTATAATGTAAACACACGCCAGATGAAGAGCTGTGAAAGCATTATTCAATATCTAAGATAATGTTGCCATAGCAACGCATCAAACTTTAACATTCCTTTTTTTGATGATTTTGAGTCTCTTAGCGGCTTTTGGGGCCCTTAATGGGTTTGAAAACTCTTGAAACTTTGCACACAGGTCAGATCCCACAGCCATCAGAGCCGGGAAGATGGTACCCGGGTGTGGCAAGGGGGCTAGACAGCGCCCCCTGGAACGGGGTCCAAAAACTTGGTCCATAAATCAAACACGCTTGCATGTAATAATATGAAACTCAGTACACATGTTGATCTCATCGTTTCATATATTCATATATTCTCCTCAAGCCGGACAACTTTCTAATTTACACTCATGAGCTAGGACCCACAGAAAGTCAGATATTTTGGTTTGAAAATGTTGAGTGTCTCTCTGAGCCTACACTTCTGTATGGCAAGCCCTTTTAACATTTAAAAGCTAAGTTTGACTATTCGTAATTAACATTGTAGATATCAACAACGTCTTTCTAGTCGTAATTACATTTTGGATAGTTTGTATTATCATTTAAGATATCTGTAACGTAATTGTGACTAGTCGAAACGACAGATAGAGTATGGCAAGCCGTTTTAACATTTAATCATTTTAACCTACTAGTCTCTATTTTCATGCTACTAGTACTTATTTTTAGATACTAGTATCTATTCCATTAAGTACTAGTACTTATTCATTAGCTACTAGTGCTTATTCTTTAGATACTAGTGCCTTTTCTTTAGATACTAGTGTTTATTCTTTAGGTACTAGTACCTTTTTAAAGATACTAGTACTTATTCATTAGACACTAGTCCTTATTTATTAGATACTAGTACTTATTCATTAGATGCTAGTCCTTATTCATTACATACCAATGCTTATTAATTAGTTACTAGTACTTATTCATTAGATGCTAGTACCTATTAAATAGATACTAGTACTTATTCATTAGACACTAGTACTTATTTCAATGGTGACTAGTAACTATTCTTTTGTTACTAGTCACATTTTTTCCAGTGACTTCTATGGTGATCTGTCATTCAGATATCAACTATTCAGTTCTGACTAGTATGTTAGTATGTATTCCAATTGTGGAATACATACTAGTATGTATTCCAAAGCAGGGGTTACGTTTTTGCACGTCGTGCAGAATAACCCTAAAGGCACCAAGGTGGCGGTGCCACCGGCTTTATATATATATATATATATATATATATATATATATATATATATATATATATATATATATAAATATAGCTGCGAGCAGCGATGGAGGGCCAAAGCCGGCGGTACCGCCATCCCGGTGCCTTTAGGCACCGGGGTTGCGGTGCCACCGGCTTGGGCCCGGCAATCGCTGCTCGCAGCTATATTTATATTTTTTTTTTTTTTTTTTTTTTTTTTTCTAGCGACTATCGGGCACTTTTGAGGCCCTTAACATGCTCGAAAACTCTTGAAACTTTGCACACGGGTCAGAACCCGCGGCCATCAGAGCCGGGCTGAAGCTGGTACCCGGGCGTGGCAGGGCGGCTCGTCAGCGCCCCCTGGAATGGGGTCCGAACACCTGGTCCATAACTCAAACACACTTGCATGTAATAATATGAAACTCGGTACACATGTCGATAGCAGAATTTCATCTATACCTCGCGTTCTTACTTTTTACCCCAGCCCAACAGGAAGTTGGCTATTGAGGTTTTTTTGTAAAACACACGCAATGAACTTTTAAATACTCCTCCTAGAGCTCTGATCCAAATTCGACGAAACTCGGTCAGCGTGAAGTCAAGACATTGAGGATGAAAGTTTGTGTGGGGATTTTTGATATCTCGAACGGTTTGGCCGTGGCGAGGAAACGAAACTATGGCGAGAAACGTGAAACAGGAAGTGTGTCATAACTTCAGCATACATTAACTGATCTGGATGAAACTTCAGCAGTGCGTTCGCTGTAAGAGGACGATCACATGGATGTGACTATTGTGAGTCAAAGTTATAGCGCCACCAACTGGCAGCAGGAAGTGTGTCACTTTCAAAATGCTTTGAAATCACCCTCTTATTTTTACCCGATTTGCTTCAAACTTCATCTGTATAATGTACATACACGGCAGATGAAGACCTATGAATGGATTCTTGATATCTTTGAAACTGTTGCCGTGGCGACGCATCAAACTTTACCATTCTTTTAGGATGCATTCTTTTAGGGATTCGAACATTTGTCCATAAATCAAACACACGTGCATGGATTAATATGAAACTCGGTACACTCATAGATCACATCAGGCCAAACAACTTTCGTGCTCTAAGTTTTACGACAGTTCAAACGGAAGTCGGGAATTATGTTTTTTTTTTTAAATAATTGTCCTAGAAAAACATCAAATTACAACCCATGCTGTTACCAATCACCACCAAACTCGGTGTGCATGAAGTCAAGACATTGAGGATGCTATATTCCGGACGGATTTTTGATATCTCTGAACGGTTTGGCCGTGGCGGATTTTTTTGACTAAAAAAGGACACATATAGTGTGTTATAACTTGGTTAGTTTTACTGACAGTTACAAAACTTGCCGTGTATATTGTTCTATTCAAGCCAAACAACTTTCTAATTAACAATAATAAGCTCAAACCCACAGAAAGTCAGATATTGTAGTTTGAATATGATCATGCTCTTTCTAAACCTAGGCCTGTCACACAGTCTGTGTGTGTGTGTGTGTGTGTAGTAGGGGAGGGGGCTTAATCATTTCACTGTGTGTCTGGCCTGCTAAAGTAAATACATTTCTTAAGCCTGGTATTTTTTACATAAGTTTTTATTTTTATTTTTTTTATAAGTAAAGGCATATAACCTGTTTAATTGTAGTGCATTGACAATAGTTTTATATAATTAGTGTATTAATTAAATTAACTTGGTCCATAAATCAAAAAAGTAAGTAAATAAATCAAAAAGGAAGTGTGTTAAAACTTCTGCATACATTAACTGATCTTGATGAAACTTCAGCAGTGTGTTCGTTGTAAGAGGTCGATCACATAGATGTGAGTCAAATATATAGCGCCACCAACTGGCAGCAGAAAGTGTTTCACTTTCAAAATGCTTTGAAATCGCACTCTTACTTTTACCCGATTTGCTTCAAATGTAAACACACGCCAGATGAAGAGCTGTGAAAGCATTATTCAATATCTAAGATAATGTTGCCATAGCAACGCATCAAACTTTAACATTCCTTTTTTTTGATGATTTTGAGTCTCTTAGCGGCTTTTGGGGCCCTTAATGGGTTTGAAAACTCTTGAAACTTTGCACACAGGTCAGATCCCACAGCCATCAGAGCCGGGCTGAAGATGGTACCCGGGTGTGGCAAGGGGGCTAGACAGCGCCCCCTGGAACGGGGTCCAAAAACTTGGTCCATAAATCAAACACGCTTGCATGTAATAATATGAAACTCAGTACACATGTTGATCTCATCGTTTCATATATTCATATATTCTCCTCAAGCCGGACAACTTTCTAATTTACACTCATGAGCTAGGACCCACAGAAAGTCAGATATTTTGGTTTGAAAATGTTGAGTGTCTCTCTGAGCCTACACTTCTGTATGGCAAGCCCTTTTAACATTTAAAAGCTAAGTTTGACTATTCGTAATTAACATTGTAGATATCAACAACGTCTTTCTAGTCGTAATTACATTTTGGATAGTTTGTATTATCATTTAAGATATCTGTAACGTAATTGTGACTAGTCGAAACGACAGATAGAGTATGGCAAACCGTTTTAACATTTAATCATTTTAACCTACTAGTCTCTATTTTCATGCTACTAGTACTTATTTTTAGATACTAGTATCTATTCCATTAAGTACTAGTACTTATTCATTAGCTACTAGTGCTTATTCTTTAGATACTAGTGCCTTTTCTTTAGATACTAGTGTTTATTCTTTAGGTACTAGTACCTTTTTAAAGATACTAGTACTTATTCATTAGAAACTAGTCCTTATTTATTAGATACTAGTACTTATTCATTAGATGCTAGTCCTTATTCATTACATACCAATGCTTATTAATTAGTTACTAGTACTTATTCATTAGATACTAGTACCTATTAAATAGATACTAGTACTTATTCATTAGACACTAGTACTTATTTCAATGGTGACTAGTAACTATTCTTTTGTTACTAGTCACATTTTTTCCATTGACTTCTATGGTGATCTGTCATTCAGATATCAACTATTCAGTTCTGACTAGTATGTTAGTATGTATTCCAATTGTGGAATACATACTAGTATGTATTCCAAAGCAGGGGTTACGCTTTTGCACGTCGTGCAGAATAACCCTAAAGGCACCAAGGTGGCGGTGCCACCGGCTCCATACATATATATATATATATATATATATATATAAATATAGCTGCGAGCAGCGACTGGTAGGGCAAAGCCGGCGGTACCGCCATCCCCGGTGCCTTTAGGTAACTAAAGGCACCGGGATTGCGGTGCCACCGGCTTGGGCCCGCAACTCGCTGCTCGCAGCTATATTTATAATAATAATTATTATTATTTAGCATAATTGTTTAAGATTGGCTTTTTACAATTTATAAGATCTGATCTTCTCATATAGATCTATTATATTCCAATCGACTCACGGGAATTCGTACGAATTTTACGAGGTGGCGAATTCGTAACAATTCATACGACCTCACTCGTACAAATTGAGTACGATTTTGCTAAATCGGTTTAGACAAATCGTACGAATTGTACGAGTGAGGTCGTACGAATTAGAACGAATTCAGCCACTTTAACGACTCGTAAGAATTGGTCGTGAATAGG
>JAQIUQ010001342.1:0-10577 GCA_030378365.1 Hybognathus amarus
TTTTTTTATGTCAAAATACACCTTGCTTTAATAGTGATTTTATTGGCAAAAATATCTTTTTGAGCATAACCAACAATTGCTTTAAAATAAACTCTTGCTTGTGGGGAAAACAAAGGAATTAATTGACATGCTTCTAAACTTGCTTTTTAAATGACACGTGGTTTTTGGTAACAGGATTGAGAAAACATGCGTCCATATTCTGCTTAAACCTTGTAAAGAAATAAGTAAAGTTGCCTGAGATTGACCAATACAAGTTTTGAATAGTTAAATATGTGTATTAGATTCCATCCATCCATCCATCCATCCATCCATCCATCCATCCATCCATCCATCCATCCATCCATCCATCCATCCATCCATCCATCCATCCATCCATCCATCCTGGGGACCCATGCGCGCCCGCCCTTGCTCCCCCTTCAGTGTGGCCTCGGGCGGGCGCCAGTGGTCCCCATGGCGCCCGCCCTTGCTCCCCTTTCAGTGTGGCCTCGGGCGCTCCCCTTTCAGTGTGGCCTCGGCGCGGGCGCCATGGTCCCGATGGCGCCCGCCCCTGCTCCCCTTTCAGTGTGGCCTCGGGCGGGCGGCCATGGTCCCCATGGCGCCCGCCCTTGCTCCCCTTTCAGTGTGGCCTCGCGGCGGGCGCCATGGTCCCCATGGCGCCCGCCCTGCTGCCCCTTTCAGTGTGGCCTCGGCGGGCGCCATGGTCCCCATGGCGCCCGCCCTTGCTCCCTTTCAGTGTGGCCTCGGCGGCGGGGCGCCATGGTCCCCATGGCGCCCGCCCTTGCTCCCTTTCAGTGTGGCCTCGGGCGGGCGCCATGGTCCCCATGGCGCCCGCCCTTGCTCCCCTTTCAGTGTGGCCTCGGCGGCGGGCGCCATGGTCCCCGAAATGGAAATCGGAGATATACATCTTGTTCGCTTAAGCCAGGGATCGCATAATGCGAAAAATCGTGATTCTAGCTCGGAACGGACTAGGAGTTATGCGCAATTTAGTACTTTTAGATTTTTTCTACTTTTAGCCATGCCCCCCCCCAGGGGGCCATGTGGAGGAGTGGGGAGGAGTTGGATCTGGATCCGACTCCTCCCATGTGGAGGAGTGGGAGGAGTTGGATCTGGATCCGAACACTTCCTCCCTGTGGATTTCATGTTCTGCACACCACTTTACCATGGAAGCTTGTTTCTTTTTCTTGAAAATGGAAATAAAATGTAAGCCCTCCATTCTGCTTCTGTTTTAAAGTCCCTGTAAAGTCAAAATTAAGTATGTGTTCTGAGTTTGTCACACCACAGAAAAATGTGTTATTAGCCACCCAGCCAAATTTGAAGCCGACAAGTACATAATATAAGCTATCAAAATCTTGAAAAAATGAGCAGTTACCTCTGTTCTCAAACGCTGTGGGCGTGTCCGCTGGCTGCGTGGAAGCCACGCCCACTCCGCGTGAAAGCTGTCGACGGTGATATTAGCTGATACCAGAGCCCTGTTTAACGGTCTAATTGCACATTTCAGTACTTCACAGTTCTCAGGCTTTGTAATATGTTTTAGCAATACATATGTAATATTTATAATGTGTTTAGAACTTTTTTGTAGAATTGCCTTTATAGGGACTTTAAGTCTTATCTCTCTGATTCAGATACATAATTTTTATTTCATATGGGCCATTCTACGGAAATGTTCATTTTTCTGTCCTTTTACAGAAATACTTTAAAAATACTTTTTAGGCTTACAAGTTATTTATATTTTAAAATGAAAATAATTGAATTGCCAATTGTAATAGACATTTTAAGTTTCAAATGAGTTTAAAATCATTCAAAATTACAATGACAATTCTGAAACTATGTTTCTCTCTGTCGACTATTTTAATATATTTTTCTTTGTGTTAGTCTCCTCCTGTTATGTCTTTCTGAATATCTAAAAAAATTAGATATTAAAAAAAACTATTTTTTATCATTTTTGTTTGGCCCATAATTTATACAATTATTTAATGAATTAATTTTAAAAAATCATAAGCTTGAGGCTTCGGCCGTCTTTAAAATGAAAAAATTTCTTTGTGTTTTTTTTATGTCAAAATACACCTTGCTTTAATAGTGATTTTATTGGCAAAAATATCTTTTTTGAGCATAACCAACAATTGCTTTAAAATAAACTCTTGCTTGTGGGGAAAACAAAGGAATTAATTGACATGCTTCTAAACTTGCTTTTTAAATGACACGTGGTTTTTGGTAACAGGATTGAGAAAACATGCGTCCATATTCTGCTTAAACCTTGTAAAGAAATAAGTAAAGTTGCCTGAGATTGACCAATACAAGTTTTGAATAGTTAAATATGTGTATTAGATTCAAGTTTATCAAGTTTATTTTTGAAGAGTTACAACAAGCAAATGTCCCCCATTCGGTGGAATGGCCCATGCACTGTCTCAGAACGATCTGTTCTTAGATTCAGCTCTTTGTGACGTATAATTGAGCAAGGGATTTGATTGACAGTGTGGTTGTGGCATAGACCCCGCCCTCGGTGAGCCGGTAATGTCTTGGAAACATAAGTGTTCTGTTGTGGACTTTGTAAGAAATAATTTTGTGGACGTTGAAGATCTCAACATTGAGTTTATAGCCGTACAGCAGCAGTGGCGAAGTTTCAAAGGGATGTTGTCTCCAGACCTGCTGTTATATCATTTTGGAATGGTTATGCTGATAATCTGATATGGAATAAAATCTGGAAACTTCCTCATAAATATTTAGTCACAAATAAAATCAATGAAATTTCCCTTAAACTAATTTATAAATATTACCCAAGCAATCATTATATTGTGACCAGATTTAATTGTGATATTGATACATTTTGTACATTTTGTGGTCTACATGATGAAACATTTTATCATTTATTTTGGAGTTGTCCTCATTCAGTTTGTTTTTGGTCTGATTTCTGGTCCTTTATTAAGACTCATATCATGCCCAGCTTTCAAATCTCTGCTTCAAAAATGTGTTATTTGGATTTTTCCTTTATGACCAATATTATCGTAAGGAATACTACTTAATTAATCTTCTTCTTCTGTTAGCTAAATTTAGTATTCATAAATGTAAATTTGAAGGAAACAAGCCTTTGTTTTTAATTTTAAAAGCAGAAATTCAACAATACCTAAAAACAATACTGGGTTTGAAAAATAAGAAAGCTGCAAAATGTGTATCTATATGTAAACATTTTCACATTTTTGTTCAACTTAAGTTTGTCACTGCTTTGTTTGTCTTTTCATGTTTTTTTTCTTTTTATTTAGTTTATTCAATGTACCCCTGACTGTAACTGTAATTCTTGAAATTCAATAAAAAATAAAATAAAATAAAAGATGAATGATGATGATGAGTTAATGAGTGAATTAACTTCCTAAATACGATCCATAACTGTTGGGATTATTTATATATATATATATGCATGTGAATTTATGTATGCTTATATGCATTAAACAAACACATGCATAACCCTAAACCATTTTTAATAATATAATATTTTACCATAAGTTAGCTAACAACGTTAGTGAAGTGTTGATCACGTAAGCTATCGCTGAAATTAACCTATTATCTTCCAAAAAACATTTACTAGACCTGGCTACATATCATAATCATAAAAAATACATATCTAATGGGCGGCTCCACGAAACGCGTTACTTCCGCATTCCTGAGTTACAATGGCGGTCTAGAACTCTGTCAATATATGGCTCTGCCCCCACCTACATCTGTGAGCCTATCAGAGGCCTGTTTGGGGCGTATACAAATGTGAGTGGTTTGTTCGCCAGGTATGGTGGTAAGTGTAGAAGTGTGGGTTTGAATCGCGGACTTGAAGATGTTTACGTTAGCATATTTGTTGCTAGCAGGAGAGTCTGATACAGCCTCTGGTTTTCTCTCTGGTGTGCACTGGCCCTTGCGATAGCTGCCAGGTAAGTTTCGGTATTTTAAAGAGTTTTCTGGTTAACGTCGTGAGACTGAATTGTTTTATGTTGTCAGTGTGTTTCGTAAGTGGCTCCATTCTCATAAGGCGAGTCAGTGACGATGTGTAGCTGCAAACCTGTGGTAAGTATGATTTTAAGTTAATTAGGGCCCAAGCCCTGAAAGGGCGCAGAGCCCTATTGTTTTCCTTCCGATTATTTTTTTTATTTTTTTTTTTTTATTTTTTTATTTTTTTATTTTTTCTTTTTCTAGCGACTATTCGGGCACTTTTGGGGCCCTTGAACATGCTCGAAAACTCTTGAAACTTTGCACACGGGTCAGAACCCGCGGCCATCAGAGCCGGGCTGAAGCTGGTACCCGGGCGTGGCAGGGCGGCTCGTCAGCGCCCCCTGGAATGGGGTCCGAACACCTGGTCCATAACTCAAACACACTTGCATGTAATAATATGAAACTCGGTACACATGTCGATAGCAGAATTTCATCTATACCTCGCGTTCTTGCTTTTTACCCCAGCCCAACAGGAAGTCGGCTATTGAGGTTTTTTTGTAAAACACACGCAATGAACTTTTAAATACTCCTCCTAGAGCTCTGATCCAAATTCGACGAAACTCGGTCAGCTAGAAGTCAAGACATTGAGGATGAAAGTTTGTGTGGGGATTTTTGATATCTCGAACGGTTTGGCCGTGGCGAGAGAAACGAAACTATGGCGAGAAACGTGAAACAGGAAGTGTGTCATAACTTCAGCATGCATTAACTGATCTGGATGAAACTTCAGCAGTGCGTTCGCTGTAAGAGGACGATCACATGGATGTGACTATTGTGAGTCAAAGTTATAGCGCCACCAACTGGCAGCAGGAAGTGTGTCACTTTCAAAATGCTTTGAAATCACCCTCTTATTTTTACCCGATTTGCTTCAAACTTCATCTGTATAATGTACATACACGGCAGATGAAGACCTATGAATGGATTCTTGATATCTTTGAAACTGTTGCCGTGGCGACAGCATCAAACTTTACCATTCTTTTAGGATGCATTCTTTTAGGGATTCGAACATTTGTCCATAAATCAAACACACGTGCATGGATTAATATGAAACTCGGTACACTCATAGATCACATCAGGCCAAACAACTTTCGTGCTCTAAGTTTTACGACAGTTCAAACGGAAGTCGGGAATTATGTTTTTTTTTTTTTAAATAATTGTCCTAGAAAAACATCAAATTACAACCCATGCTGTTACCAATCACCACCAAACTCGGTGTGCATGAAGTCAAGACATTGAGGATGCTATATTCCGGACGGATTTTTGATATCTCGGAACGGTTTGGCCGTGGCGGATTTTTTTGACTAAAAAAGGACACATAAAGTGTGTTATAACTTGGTTAGTTTTACTGACAGTTACAAAACTTGCCGTATATATTGTTCTATTCAAGCCAAACAACTTTCTAATTAACAATAATAAGCTCAAACCCACAGAAAGTCAGATATTGTAGTTTGAATATGATCATGCTCTTTCTGAGCCTAGGCCTGTCACGCAGTCTGTGTGTGTGTGTGATTGAGTCTTTTGACACACAGTCTCTGTGTGTGTGTGTAGGGGGAGGGGGCTTAATAATTTCACTGTGTGTCTGGCCTGCTAAAGTAAATACATTTCTTAAGCCTGGTATTTTTTAAATAAGTTTTTGTTTTTATTTTTTTATAAGTAAAGACATATAACCTGTTTAATTGTAGTGCATTGACAATAGTTTTATATAATTAGTGTATTAATTAAATTAACTTGGTCCATAAATCAAAAAGGAAGTGTGTTAAAACTTCTGCATACATTAACTGATCTTGATGAAACTTCAGCAGTGTGTTCGTTGTAAGAGGCCGATCACATGGATGTGACTATTGTGAGTCAAATATATAGCGCCACCAACTGGCAGCAGAAAGTGTTTCACTTGCAAAATGCTTTGAAATCACACTCTTACTTTTACCCGATTTGCTTCAAACTTCATCTGTATAATGTAAACACACGCCAGATGAAGAGCTGTGAAAGCATTATTCAATATCTAAGATAATGTTGCCATAGCAACGCATCAAACTTTAACATTCCTTTTTTTTGATGATTTTGAGTCTCTTCAGCGGCTTTTGGGGCCCTTAATGGGTTTGAAAACTCTTGAAACTTTGCACACAGGTCAGATCCCACAGCCATCAGAGCCGGGGAAGATGGTACCCGGGTGTGGCAAGGGGGCTAGACAGCGCCCCCTGGAACGGGGTCCAAAAACTTGGTCCATAAATCAAACACGCTTGCATGTAATAATATGAAACTCAGTACACATGTTGATCTCATCGTTTCATATATTCATATATTCTCCTCAAGCCGGACAACTTTCTAATTTACACTCATGAGCTAGGACCCACAGAAAGTCAGATATTTTGGTTTGAAAATGTTGAGTGTCTCTCTGAGCCTACACTTCTGTATGGCAAGCCCTTTTAACATTTAAAAGCTAAGTTTGACTATTCGTAATTAACATTGTAGATATCAACAACGTCTTTCTAGTCGTAATTACATTTTGGATAGTTTGTATTATCATTTAAGATATCTGTAACGTAATTGTGACTAGTCGGAAACGACAGATAGAGTATGGCAAGCCGTTTTAACATTTAATCATTTTAACCTACTAGTCTCTATTTTCATGCTACTAGTACTTATTTTTTAGATACTAGTATCTATTCCATTAAGTACTAGTACTTATTCATTAGCTACTAGTGCTTATTCTTTAGATACTAGTGCCTTTTCTTTAGATACTAGTGTTTATTCTTTAGGTACTAGTACCTTTTTAAAGATACTAGTACTTATTCATTAGACACTAGTCCTTATTTATTAGATACTAGTACTTATTCATTAGATGCTAGTCCTTATTCATTACATACCAATGCTTATTAATTAGTTACTAGTACTTATTCATTAGATGCTAGTACCTATTAAATAGATACTAGTACTTATTCATTAGACACTAGTACTTATTTCAATGGTGACTAGTAACTATTCTTTTGTTACTAGTCACATTTTTTCCAGTGACTTCTATGGTGATCTGTCATTCAGATATCAACTATTCAGTTCTGACTAGTATGTTCAGTATGTATTCCAATTGTGGAATACATACTAGTATGTATTCCAAAGCAGGGGTTACGTTTTTGCACGTCGTGCAGAATAACCCTAAAGGCACCAAGGTGGCGGTGCCACCGGCTTTATATATATATATATATATATATGTGTGTGTGTATATATATATAGCTGCGAGCAGCGATGGAGGGCCAAAGCCGGCGGTACCGCCATCCCGGTGCCTTTAGGCACCGGGGTTGCGGTGCCACCGGCTTGGGCCCGCAATCGCTGCTCGCAGCTATATTTTAGGGCCCAAGCCCTGAAAGGGCGCAGAGCCCTATTGTTTTCCTTCCGATTATTATTTTTTTTTTTTTTTTTTTTTCTTTTTTTTTTTTTTTTTTTTTTTTTTTTTTTTTCTAGCGACTACTCGGGCACTTTTGGGGCCCTTAACATGCTCGAAAACTCTTGAAACTTTGCACACGGGTCAGAACCCGCGGCCATCAGAGCCGGGCTGAAGCTGGTACCCGGGCGTGGCAGGGCGGCTCGTCAGCGCCCCCTGGAATGGGGTCCGAACACCTGGTCCATAACTCAAACACACTTGCATGTAATAATATGAAACTCGGTACACATGTCGATAGCAGAATTTCATCTATACCTCGTGTTCTTACTTTTACCCCAGCCCAACAGGAAGTCGGCTATTGAGGTTTTTTTGTAAAACACACGCAATGAACTTTTAAATACTCCTCCTAGAGCTCTGATCCAAATTCGACGAAACTCGGTCAGCGTGAAGTCAAGACATTGAGGATGAAAGTTTGTGTGGGGATTTTTGATATCTCGAACGGTTTGGCCGTCGCGAGGAAACGAAACTATGGCGAGAAGCGTGAAACAGGAAGTGTGTCATAACTTCAGCATACATTAACTGATCTGGATGAAACTTCAGCAGTGCGTTCGCTGTAAGAGGACGATCACATGGATGTGACTATTGTGAGTCAAAGTTATAGCGCCACCAACTGGCAGCAGGAAGTGTGTCACTTTCAAAATGCTTTGAAATCACCCTCTTATTTTTACCCGATTTGCTTCAAACTTCATCTGTATAATGTAAATACACGGCAGATGAAGACCTATGAATGGATTCTTGATATCTTTGAAACTGTTGCCGTGGCGACGCATCAAACTTTACCATTCTTTTAGGATGCATTCTTTTAGGGATTCGAACATTTGTCCATAAATCAAACACACGTGCATGGATTAATATGAAACTCGGTACACTCATAGATCACATCAGGCCAAACAACTTTCGTGCTCTAAGTTTTACGACAGTTCAAACGGAAGTCGGGAATTATGTTTTTTTTTTTTTTAGATAAATGTCCTAGAAAAACATCAAATTACAACCCATGCTGTTACCAATCACCACCAAACTCGGTGTGCATGAAGTCAAGACATTGAGGATGCTAAATTCCGGACGGATTTGTGATATCTCGAACGGTTTGGCCGTGGCGAATTTTTTTGACTAAAAAAGGACACATAAAGTGTGTTATAACTTGGTTAGTTTTACTGACAGTTACAAAACTTGCCGTGTATATTGTTCTATTCAAGCCAAACAACTTTCTAATTAACAATAATAAGCTCAAACCCACAGAAAGTCAGATATTGTAGTTTGAATATGATCATGCTCTTTCTGAGCCTGAGTCTTTCTTGAGTCTCTTGACACACAGTCTGTGTGTGTGTGTGTGTGTGTGTAGGGGGAGGGGGCTTAATCATTTCACTGTGTGTCTGGCCTGCTAAAGTAAATACATTTCTTAAGCCTGGTATTTTTTAAATAAGTTTTTATTTTTATTTTTTTATAAGTAAAGGCATATAACCTGTTTAATTGTAGTGCATTGACAATAGTTTTATATAATTAGTGTATTAATTAAATTAACTTGGTCCATAAATCAAAAAGGAAGTGTGTTAAAACTTCTGCATACATTAACTGATCTTGATGAAACTTCAGCAGTGTGTTCGTTGTAAGAGGCCGATCACATGGATGTGACTATTGTGAGTCAAATATATAGCGCCACCAACTGGAAGCAGAAAGTGTTTCACTTTCAAAATGCTTTGAAATCACACTCTTACTTTTACCCGATTTGCTTCAAACTTCATCTGTATAATGTAAACACACGCCAGATGAAGAGCTGTGAAAGCATTATTCAATATCTAAGATAATGTTGCCATAGCAACGCATCAAACTTTAACATTCCTTTTTTTTGATGATTTTGAGTCTCTTAGCGGCTTTTGGGGCCCTTAATGGGTTTGAAAACTCTTGAAACTTTGCACACAGGTCAGATCCCACAGCCATCAGAGCCGGGAAAATGGTACCCGGGTGTGGCAAGGGGGCTAGACAGCGCCCCCTGGAACGGGGTCCAAAACTTGGTCCATAAATCAAACACGCTTGCATGTAATAATATGAAACTCAGTACACATGTTGATCTCATCGTTTCATATATTCATATATTCTCCTCAAGCCGGACAACTTTCTAATTTACACTCATGAGCTAGGACCCACAGAAAGTCAGATATTTTGGTTTGAAAATGTTGAGTGTCTCTCTGAGCCTACACTTCTGTATGGCAAGCCCTTTTAACATTTAAAAGCTAAGTTTGACTATTCGTAATTAACATTGTAGATATCAACAACGTCTTTCTAGTCGTAATTACATTTTGGATAGTTTGTATTATCATTTAAGATATCTGTAACGTAATTGTGACTAGTCGAAACGACAGATAGAGTATGGCAAGCCGTTTTAACATTTAATCATTTTAACCTACTAGTCTCTATTTTCATGCTACTAGTACTTATTTTTTAGATACTAGTATCTATTCCATTAAGTACTAGTACTTATTCATTAGCTACTAGTGCTTATTCTTTAGATACTAGTGCCTTTTCTTTAGATACTAGTGTTTATTCTTTAGGTACTAGTACCTTTTAAAGATACTAGTACTTATTCATTAGACACTAGTCCTTATTTATTAGATACTAGTACTTATTCATTAGATGCTAGTCCTTATTCATTACATACCAATGCTTATTAATTAGTTACTAGTACTTATTCATTAGATGCTAGTACCTATTAAATAGATACTAGTACTTATTCATTAGACACTAGTACTTATTTCAATGGTGACTAGTAACTATTCTTTTGTTACTAGTCACATTTTTTCCAGTGACTTCTATGGTGATCTGTCATTCAGATATCAACTATTCAGTTCTGACTAGTATGTTAGTATGTATTCCAATTGTGGAATACATACTAGTATGTATTCCAAAGCAGGGGTTACGTTTTTGCACGTCGTGCAGAATAACCCTAAAGGCACCAAGGTGGCGGTGCCACCGGCTTTATATATATATATATATATATATATATATATATATATATATATATATATATATATATATATATAAATATAGCTGCGAGCAGCGATGGAGAGGCCAAAGCCGGCGGTACCGCCATCCCGGTGCCTTTAGGCACCGGGGTTGTGGTGCCACCGGCTTGGGCCCAGCGATCGCTGCTCGCAGCTATTTTAGTTTGTTT